>CATIWQ010382935.1:0-75830 GCA_949673415.1 Euphorbia schlechtendalii
TATATATCTGAAGATAAGGTGGTAGTAGAACTGTTCGCGGGCTGGGGTACCCGTCAGGCCCGGCCCGAGCCTGCTTCAACGAACCTGGTTTGGATACTCGTTTTTTAAAAAAGTCCAGCCCGAGCCCGAGCCCGTCGAAACTCGAAGATTTATGGGTCAGGCTTAGTTTTTATATAAATACCTAAACCCGGCCTGAACCCAGTCCGACGAATAATTTTATTTATTTATTATATATTTATACATTAAATTTAAAATTATTTTAAGTTCCTATATTTTATTCTATTAAATTTGTATACTTGATTACTATAAATGATACTAAATATTAAAGATTTTATGTAAACAAAAACATATTTTGATATACTTTATATTTTTTTAACTTAGTTTAATAAAAAAATTTATAACAAAAAAAATATTCATGGACTTGGACCGGGCGTGGGAATGACCTTGTAAACCAGGCCCGAACATGAGCCGAGCCCGAAATTCTAAAGCATGGGCTTGGACCGGGCTTGGGTTAATGATTTTTGTAAAAAAAACCGACAAGTAGTAGAAGTATGAATTGATTGAATTCCCATAATTGTAGAGTTGAAGAAGCAAGAATGGCGTCCCTAGGATTCCACACTCTTTAGTCTTCTACATCTTTGGTGTCATATAAATGGAAAGGTGGGGACTTAATCTTATTTTTCAATCAAATTTACTTAATTAATTAAGCTGCCTTCTCTTCTCCTCTTTCACTTTCATCATTTTCTAATTCGATATCATTTGGAAAGTGTTTATTTTGGACCCAAACACTACATGTGTTCGGTCTCAATCCCGTACATTTATATTCCATTTGATAAAAAGTGTAAACATCTCATTAGTCTATTATTCATGTCCGATTAAGATATCTTTAGACCTCTTGACAACATAGTAATATATAAAGCAATATAATTAATGAGACTACCAAGGAAATTTGTTATGTAAGAAAAAACCCATACCATACTTAACTACATATTAATAAGGAATGCAACTAAATACGTAGGAAAACAATTAAAATACAACTTATGATATTATATAATATCTCAGTAAAAAATAAATTACAATAATAAATAAAAAATCATATTAAAATTGCTTTTAATTTTGATAAAATAAAAAACGAACATTGATCGATCGCACCGAATGTAAACTATTGAAGTTTGAGTAACTTTTGTTATATACTTATAATTACTGAGGCATGTACTTTTTTTATATGTTCAGGATGGCCAAACTCCACTAGGATGTAGGTTAACAATCTTTTTTATGATTTTGTTATTACAAATATGACTAGTACTGAAACTCAAAGTTACGGGTTTGTTCTTTGCAATTTTATTTTCCATTTAGCTCATTTTTATCATGCAGTTCATTTTAATGGTATATATTTATAAATATACACCAAAATTTTCATTTATAAGTTAAAAAGACAGCATAATTATTCTTAAAAGGCATGATTAAAAGTTGGAAGTTTGAGATTAGGGATAAAAAAAGTCAATTAGCAATGCGTTTTTTTGTTTAATCTTTCACTCAATTTCAAATTTTTGGTAGGTATGAAGTCAATAATGCCCTTGAAAATTCCACGCTGGCATAATGAGCTATTTTTATGTCATATACGATGTTGACAAATCCCATTAATATACTTGATTTTTTAAACTATCAATTAATGGCATCACCAACTTCATTTCCTTTCATAACTCGACCTATAATGGTATAGTTCTGATTTATATTCTATTTTTCAAAACTAATCTATACTTAATGTAGCCCTCTTAAATCTCTATTTTATTTTCCCAGATTATTTAACTAAAAGCAAACAATTTTTTGATATTATAAATTAAAAGAGATAAACTGCACTCTTGTAATGTTGCTATTATAGTGGTATTTTATTTTCAAGAAATAATCCGATTAGTAGTAATATGAGTTATTAGAGCATGTTCAACAATTTTCCTCATTTTCTATTCCCCAAATCCCATTTTGCAGGATCTACAGTGTTTTTACTCTTCCTCATTTTCAATTCCCCATTTCAGATTCCAATAAAGTAATAATATTTTATTGTTATTATATTAATTTATTTACATAAAATCTATTCCCGATAACCAAAAAATATTAAACACATTAAATTAAATCAAAATTAAAAAAAATATTAATATAATAACCATTCTCCAAAAATGGGATTCCCCATATATAGGGAACCCCATTTTGGGAATATACTATATGGGGAATGGTTGGACTTAACCATTCCCCATTTTAGGGATTTCCCCAAAATAGGAAACCATTGGAAGTGCTCTTAGAAGCTCAAGTTAGATTAAAGTTGCTAAATGACAATCACTAATTATGATGTTTTACTGGAAATTCAATAACAAGTTAATTCAATAGTATAAAGAAACAATCCATAAAGTATCCTTTAATGATGATATAAATGTCGACCATATGTATAACTTCCAATTGAAACAATATTTACTTTTATATTAAATACACATGTTTAATTACTAATATCATGCAACAACAAAAAAAACCTAGCGAAACTACTTATTTTCTGTAATATGAGTTGGAAATTGATTTAATGTGATTGTCTAAATTTTTAAAATAAGAGAGAGGGTTAAAAAAAGGTTTCATCAAGAACGAGGAGAGAGGGGCAGAATAACTATGATGATACTTCCATTCTTCCAAACACGTTCAATCATATTAATTTTTTTAAAAATTTTGTAAATAGTATAGATATAAGGACGAGGTTAAAAAATACTTGACATATATTTTAAAAATGAATATAATAATAGAAAAGTAAAAGTATAAATTAATTTTAAAAACACATGATATGCATAAATGAATCTAATCTTTTAAATCTGATCCTTGATATAATTTCTCATAATCCTACATCTCATATTTTAATGTAAGAAACTGAATTAACTTGAATATTACTAAGCTGAATTTGAAATAACTGAACTGAATAAGAGAGAATTGAAACCGGAGTGATTTGTAGAGTAGAAGGTGGCTAAATCCGCAACTACCCCTATAAATTGCAGGAGCACAGAAGGAATTAAAACAAAACCAAGTAAGCGTCTAATCTTATGATTACAAGTCTCTCTCTAGTTCCCATTTAAATTAATTACACCCATCACCTTCTCTCTCTTAATTACTGTACTACCACACCATCCATCCACTTTTCTGTCTTCTTAAATAAACCCCCCCATCTGCCTTCCATGGAAGAAGAAGAAGAAAGAAGAAGAAAGTGAAAAAGCTGGGTTTCATGTGGGTTTATCAAAGGGTTTCTTACAGAGTTTATTGGCATTCTGTCCACCTCCAAATTTCTGTCTATGGTGTGAATCTAATCTATGGAGGTGGGCATACTGCCAACTGACCTCTGTTGGCTTCTCTTTGTCAAATCCTCATGATTTTTAAAAATCTCATTCCTTTCTATTGCATCAAGAGTTAACACAGATCCTCCAATTGAATCTTCTATTCCATACTTGAAAAGTATTCCGTTCGTTTCTGTTCTTGTTTGATTATGCTATTTTGCTGTTTGTTGATTTGTGTTTCGACTTTCTCTTGGATTTTGATCCATCGCAACTGTTTGATTCTCTTTAACAGGTCATCCAAAGTTGATACTCTATAAACCACAGAATTTTGGAATCTTGATTTTGATTTGGGGAATTTGTTGTGTATGAGTTCCGTTTTCCCTTTGTACATATCGCTTCCGACCGATCTAGGGTTTTCTGCTTTTACTGATTTTATTTTTGAAAATTCAAGCCAGGAATTAGGGCTGAAAACTGTAAAAGGTTTAAAGCTTCATGATTACTTGTTGAGGAAAAAAAATGTGAGGGGGGTTTCGTATTAAAGCTGGCCTGTATTGGATTTTGTATTGAAGCTGCTTATTTTGTAATCATCTCATCTGTGTTATTATTATAGCAGATATATCCGTTGATTTTTAATCAACGGTGGACATTTATCTTTGTTCATCATTTCTTCATGCATGTAAGACATAATTAATTTGAATAATTGACAAATATTTATGATGTTTGGTTACAATTGGGGATAAAAATTTATTATCAACACCAAACAACCACTATCAACAACTTTAAGAAATTTGTACGAAATTTATGTTCTGTTCAGTTCTATCCTGTGAAACAAACGTCAAAACAATGCAGTTTGACATTGATTTTTCAAGTTATAGTTTTGAAGAGTTCAACTCTAAAAATTTTCATGTGGTAATAGATTTCATCTTAAAATTTCAATAACAAATAACTCTTAATTACATAGTGTTAAAGGTCATGTTCTCTTCAACTTTTGAAAGTTGAATTAAACTTAATTGGATTTATTTTAGTGTAAATTTATAACTATATATAACTGAATTTAATTGAATTGTAGTTGAAGAGAATAGAACCCAAGAGTTGAATTTTTTATCCTTAGTCAAAATAGCAAACCACAAAATCATGCTACTGGTTTGATCGTTTTATGAAAAATTCTTTTCGTAATTTTTTTTATAAAAAATGTTTATGATTTCAAAAGTTAGTAAAAGATGAATCAAAAATATTTTTTTATTAAAAGTAGCGGTATTAAAGAATGGCATTTTGATCAATTTAACATACTTATAATTTAATCATATTATTTAAAATTACACATCAAATTTGAGTAATTTTCAGAGATATTTCAACTTATTATGATTTTTTAATATGATAATCTCATTTAATTAAAAAATATTTGTTTTTCTAAAAATAATTTCAAAATTTATTGATAAGTTGTATTATATATGTATTAACTTCAAAATATCTAAGATTATTTTTTGCAATAATGTAATTAAAATTTAGGAATCTTTTTTTACTGATTTTAGAAATCTCTAAGCTGGAAACTTTTTGAAGTTTTTTTTCCTGAGGAGAGCAAGTTCCTTTAATTTTAGGGCTGACGTAGCTGGGCAATTATGTATACGGTTTTACCTTCCCCAACTCCAGTATTTATATAAACTCATGATTGAAGACTAACACTTTGCTTTGTTTAATCTCCACTCGCATGTTTCGGAGCGTGGGTATCACGTCGAATTCAGTTGGATTGCGTCATAAAGAGGGTGGAATGAGTGGCATCACTCGCTTTGTTTTGAAATTGGGACACTTATCAAAAGTCACTTTCATGTAATGGGATATTTGCTTTGTGGGTTCCTCTGGTTTGTAAATGATGCTTCTATTCCTTTTGAATATTCATTCATGGCTTCTGCACACATTAAATGAAAAAAAGTACTAAATTTTTATTCCTATTGGGACCATAATTTTTAATCGTACAATTTAATTTCTTTATTTTCAATTCAGTTTTTCTCGTTTCATTTCAATAACTTTTACCCTTGTTCGACCAATTTAATGTAAATTTATCATGTATGAGATACATAGTAAATAATGATTAAAATTAATAGGTTATATACAATACAAGTGACTATTTTAGATAGAAATTTGTACAGTTAATTGAATGTGATTCTGTGCAAAAATATATTTGCATCAAATTGATAGCATAGCAGAATGATAACATGCTGGTATATGTACGTTACTATTAAATTAGGACTCAAGTATTATTCAAATTATGGAACTTCTGGATTGTCGACTCATAAATCATAAATGCATGTTATCTGGAAAATTGAGCTTTAATGGATAATTTGGCTCTTCAATAATTCACAAAATTAACATGTTCTGGTACACTGCAACTGCAACTTTTGTTATCATATGCTATGTATTATTTTCAATAGATATAGTAAAATTTGTTTAAGCGTCTCAACTTTCAACAATTGATTTATAAAGTTTAGAGTCTAATTTAACTATAAACTTTTAAAGGGTAGTTCGGTATAGTTTTTCAAGGAAAAAAAATATCATGTTCCCATGTATTTTCATGTCTTAACGTATATAACAGTTCAGCTTACAAATTTTTTATAAGACAATAACTTATGATCGTGGAAACATACCTTAATTCCCTTCATGGTGAATTTTTATATTTTGCTTTAAAATGAATTGAAGTTAAAGGATTAAAATTTTACTAAAATTTATTTTATGAATAACATTGACCTTGGATAAACCTTAGGCTATGTTCTCTTCACCTTCAATTTGATTCAGTTCAATTAAATTAAGTTAAGTTCAGTTCAGGTCCATTAAGTTCAGTTAAATTTTGTAAAATTCAGTTAAGGTTTATTAAGTTCAGTTCAGGTCCATAAATTTTAATTTTAATAATGATTATTCTAATTAATCTTTAATAAAATTTAATAGTAATAATAATATTAATATAGAAAAATTATTATCATTTAATGTAGTTAATATTGGTTATAAATATGGTAAAAATAATTTTTAAATAGTGATAATTACTAGTGTTATTGATATAATATTAGTATTAATGTAATTATAATATAATAATATTTTTATTTATAATCATAATATTAATTAATTAGAAAATTTGAAATGAGATAATAAAATAAAAATATTTATTAATGAAAACAACTATTACGTTTTTGTAATCTAATAATAAATGATAATTCGAATCCGAATTACAATATATTATAATAATTAAAATTAGTTCACATGTAATTGTAATAATAAATATTATTTGAATAACAAAATTTTATTTAAATGAATTTAAGCATTATAACAATTTTTATTATTAATGGCATTAAAATTGTTTTATTAATTATTTTATATTGGTAGTTGTTAATAATATTATTTGTAATTATTATTAATAATTTATTTATTTTTATATATACTGGGTTTTACTATTATTTTAATAATTATTATATTTATTATTAAGTTCAGTTAAGTACAGGGTCTTAATCACCGCCTTCACCTTGTCATCCTACCATAAATACCTGAATCATATCCTCACTCAGATTGTCAAGATATTTAAATATTGTTTAGGTCTGTGAACAATGACTTATCTCACCTCAAAAGTTACTTCACAGGAAAAAGTAACAATGCTCAAGTCCCTAGCAATGTGGGATATCTAACAAGGTCTTGTAAACCAAGGTTAACATGGTGAGTTCAAAGTCAACAACATTAAATGTATCAACTCATTTCGACATGAGCGAGTAGCAGGGAGACCGACGGGGACACTTGCCCTCCGATGACAACCTCTCCCCTATGTGCTTTTTACGTTTTCTTCTTTATTTCTTCGTTCCGAAAAGTTTTCTCGGTATTTTTGTTCTATATTTGAAGGACCAAGTTTCAGGCACAGTTAGAAGAGAAGTATGCTTTCTTAAAGTAATACCAAACTCAACTGGAAAATTTATGGATGAACTCTAATTTGTTTTGGGCAGTGTCATATGGGCTTTACTTATTGAATGTTTTAGTTGGTCCCTGTATATATAGATAATTTAGCTTCTATATGACTTTTTCGGTGGATTGAATATGTTTGAATGTCACAAATCATGGTTACAGATCGGAGTGCTCTGCTCACTTCTCATCGTGACATTGTAACGATTCAATATTTATTTGTCGGATTCTCATAATAAGAATGATGTTAATGTGCGTGAGACTCATGTTACAGTTTCACATTATTGTATCATATCGTTTGTTTAATTGTAATGGATTTTGGGGCCACATGATACAGCACAATATATATGTGTCGAAATTGCAAAACTAGGTATTACAATATCAATTTAAAATCAAAGAATTACATGTAAGTTTATTAATTCTTAATGGGGCAAATTTCAAGAAAGTAAACTGAGTTTGAGGTAATTTTTTCTGTAGAAGGGGTTTATGGTTTCAAATGGTTTGCAAATAGAGAATTCTTAATATTAATTTATGTTACAAAAATGAGTTCATTTGTTACACAATCACATCATTGATAAATTTTGTAATTTTTGAATAATGCAAAATTTTTCAATTAATTATGATAACAAACTAAAAAAATCATAAAAAATAAAAAAAAATTCCTAAAGTTATATAAATATGACTATAATTTTTAAATAATAAGGTGAAATTATCATAATGTTATATTGTTTAAAATATTCAATGTAACATCATTATTCTGAAACAATTAAATGCATCATTAGCTCCTTCACCTTTACTATTTCCCTCTACTGCTCCCCTAATATTTGAAAAAGATTTCGTAGCTCTCTTATCTTTTTTTTATAAATGAACCTTGTAGCTCCTTAAACGTCAAATCTTCTGATCAGTATGACTTTTTATAGATTCCATTTTTCCTAATTTTCTATCTCCAATCAGAAGTTGACATTTAACATTTAGAGAGCAAAGTGGTACACTTTTTGAAAGTTGAGAGAATTACAAATTCATTTTTCAAAAGATGAAAGAGCTACGAGGTCCTTTTCAAGGATCAAAGGGACAGTAGGTGAAAATAACAAAGCTGAGAGAGTTAACGATGCATTTGACATTCTGAAATCACAAACTCCTTTCGAAAAAAATTTCCAATACCTCAATTCGTAAATGAGTGAAATCATATAACAATTTTTTTTTGAAGTTTACCTTGTTAATGAGAATTTACTTAAAGTCATATTCTCAGCCATACTACAAATACTCATAAAGTTGAAGCTTTTGTCCAACAATGCCATATCCGGCTACCAACATTTTACTGTATTTCATATTCTTTACTCTCAGTTATAGTTAAGCAACAAATAATTGTCAATAACAACTAAACTAACAATCGACTCAGGCAAAGACCTTGTACTTTTGGGATATTTGATTTTGAGTTATTTAATCTTATTTCAATTTTGTATACGAGTTTTCAATTTCTAGAAAATTCAAGACCAACATAATTCCGAACAAGGACAATTTTTCTTTAAAGAAAAAAAGAGAAAAAAGTGGGTAGCAATTTCCAACACCATGGCGACATATTGGAAGCAAAATGGCCAGGAATTGACCCAGTTTACAATAACATCCATTTCCCCTATTCACCGGTGACCCAAAACGGCGTCATAATGTTACCATACGCACGCCATTCACTTTTTAATATTTCTCCTCCTTGCTTTACGCGCCTCCTTCAAAATCCCTCTTCTTCTCCGCTTCCTTTGTTTACTTCGCGCATTCCAATTTTCAAATCATTATCAACAACAGCAACAACTTCTTCTCCTCTTTCGCGTTCTACAATGGGCTCTCTCTCTGCTATTGGATCCTTGCAGTATCCTATTACTCGCCGTGATGAGTCCGTTGTTGATGATTATCATGGCGCTAAAGTCCCCGATCCTTATCGATGGTATTTTGACTTTGGATTTGTGGTTTTCCGAGCCCTTTGGTGATGACGGCAATGCGTTTGATGTTTTGACTAGCTGATTTTTTTCAGGCTTGAAGATCCTGAGGCGGAGGAAGTGAAAGAGTTTGTTCAGAAGCAGGTGAAATTGACCGATAGTGTTTTGAAGAGCTGCGATATTAGGGGAAAACTTCATGAGAGAATCACGAAGCTGTTTGATCATCCTCGATATGATCCGCCCTTCAGAAGAGGGGATAAGTACTTTTATTTCCATAATAGTGGACTTCAAGCTCAAAATGTCCTCTACGTTCAGGTTAGCTCTTTGCTTAATGGAGCCTAGTGTTTCGATTCGAGACAGAAGAACTTAATTGTAGCTTCTAATTCTCATTTGCTCATTTATAATTGAATTTCGTTTGTTGGATATTATAGGATAGTTTGGATGCAGAACCAGAGGTTTTACTCGATCCTAATACGCTTAGTGAGGATGGAACTGTTTCACTCAATAAGATTTCTATTAGCGAGGATGCTAAGTATTTGGCCTACGGACTTAGCAGAAGCGGGAGTGATTGGGTGACTGTGAAAGTGATGCGTATTGAGGATAAGAGAGTTGAAGATGAAACGCTATCTTGGGTAAGAGTTTGCTACATTCTTATTGTCATATTTGATACTTTTCAATGGCTATTAGTTCTTTATGTCTAATATAATTGTATTACAGGTTAAGTTTTCAGATATAAGCTGGACCCATGACAGTAAGGGATTTTTCTACAGCCGTTACCCTGCTCCCAAGTATGTAATCATGCATTTATGTTTATGACGTACTTATCAAGCTTAATCTGGCTAGAGCTTTGTTTGTATGTGCCTTCGATAAATTTTCCATAAACATACAGATGCCTGATTTGAAATTTCAATGATTCAGATTGATTTGCATCTGATTATTCTTCAAAGTATTTACAAGTTGTGGGGTTTATGATGGCAATGGATAAGAAATAGTTATCATGTTGAGGCTGACTATGAATAACTATTATTGGGGTGGCATGAGATGGTGAAGAGGAAATGATTTTTTTATCATGTTATTTAGTATTTCCTTAGTTTGTTATGCGAAATTAAGGATGGCATTTGTTGCATAATTTGTTTGGTGCTTAAGTCTTGACCTGTATTTTTTTATGCAGGCAGGGAGAAAACATAGATGCTGGGACAGAGACGAATTCTAACCTTTATCACGAAGTGTACTATCATTTTCTTGGTACAGATCAGTCTGAAGATATTCTGTGCTGGAAAGATCTTGAGAACCCCAAATACATGCTTGGAGCTTCTGTAATGGATGATGGGAAGGTGAGCTATCTATCCAATTTATAATCTTTCAACTTTGTCAGAAATTGGTTGACTAAGAACTTATCTAAATTCTTCTTCATTGGCCAAGAATTGAGACGTATTTCAATTTTTATTATGGAAGATACTCGTTTGACCTCTTTACTTGACTTGTGGGGTTCTACATTTAATTTTGAGTGCAATCTCTTTCTTTTTATTTCTGGTCGGATTCTATTTTTGTGAAAGATACTCAACCACCATGTTGATGTATGAAAAATCTGGCATCATAGTAGTCAAGGAGCACCCAAGGCGACATGGGGTCCTCGAGTGCAGGCTCAAGGCACACTTAAGCCGCATGAACTTAAATATAAAATAAAAAGTTATTCACATAAAGAAATTTCATGAATTCAAAGTTTATAACATAGTTGTTAAAGGCGCGCCCGTAGGGTGCCACCCTTGGAGCCTCGGCATAGCACTGGCGGGGTGGTGTCCAACAGGCGAGCCTCAAGTGCGCCTTTGAGCGCCTCACAGTTTCACCTCAGAGCGCCAAGGCGCGCCTCGCGGACACTTCTATCCTAAGGGGTTTAATTTTGCATAGTTATGTTTTTTACATCCATTTTTAAGATAATAATATAAGGCTAAATATTCCTAATTCAATTCTTATTAAGGCTAAATCAACTCAAGTATAGATATTCTTAATACAACATGTAAAATTTACATATGCATATACCTCCAACAATTCTATTTAATGGTTTTAACTTACTTTAATATATTTTGCATCTATTTTAAGAGTTTTAATAAAAGAAATGCTGTCTAGATATTCCTAATTCAATTGGATTAATTCAAGACTATATATTCTTAACATAATATGTCAATTTTATATGTATATGTACCTCTAACAATTCTCTTAGTTCTTTTTTGTTATGTTATTGCATCTAACTTCACTTTGTAAGAAAAATATTTTTTATAAATTTTTGACGCCTGATGTACCTCAGGCGCTCGCCTTGACTTCGGGCACGCCTTCGGGCAAGGCTTGCCCTCTTGCGCCTCTAACAACTATGGTTATAATAATAATTCATAATTCCTATCAATCTAAAACAAAAATTATCAATCATCAAAATCTTCATCAAGATCAGCATTTCCCCCATCTTGATTGGTGTAGAAACGGCTAGACAACTCAGGCAGAATGATCGGAGTAGAGGCAAATTGATTGGAGAGTGGCAGGAAGGTTAAAAAGCAAAAGAAAAGCAGATTATGAACAGGGAGTCGACGTTTAGAATTCTATGTTTTAAAAGTTATTGTGATTTGTAATTAGGTTTATTTTCTTTAAAATTTATATAGTCAAGGAAATGACTAATCAAGCTTAAAAAATTAGAGTTTTAAGAGGATTAAAATACTAATAAGGAATATTAGTGGAGGCAGTTTGTAGGATTTAGATTTTTAAAAGCAGTTCATCACTATTTAGGTAAATAAAAAAACAAAAAAGTCATAAATTTAGCGCCTTAAATGCCTTATGTGCCTGGATGGCGCCTTAAATGCCTTTGACTACACTGACTGGCATCATATATAAATTGGTAGATGTTGCATTCCAAACTGTTTTTATGCTGCAGTTTTTCAAAATAGGTGACTTGTTGACTTATTGTTTTTTTTTTTTGGCATCCTTATATATTGATAGGATCCTGTGTGACTACAGGACTGCACACGTTCTGCACCACTCGATTTTTAATGCATATAGCAGAAAAAAGAATAATCTCTTCATACATTTTATATTTATTGTGCAGTATCTTCTTCTTTACATCAGTGAAAGCTGCGATCCAGTCAACAAAGTATACTACTGTGACATGTCTGCACTTCCCAATGGTCTTGAAGGTTTTAGAGGACAAAATGGCCTGCTCCCATTTGTGAAGCTTATTGATAACTTTGATGCGCAGTATATTGCCATTGCAAATGATGACTCTTTGTTCACTTTTCTTACTAATAAAGATGCTTCTAGATATAAGCTACTCCGTGTAGATTTGAAGGAACCAAATATTTGGACAGATGTTATCCCAGAATCTGAAAAGGATGTTCTAGAATCAGCATGTGCTGTTAATGGTGATCAAATGATCGTAAGTTACCTGAGCGATGTGAAGTATGTTCTACAGGTGAGGGATCTGAAAACAGGATCGCTGCTGCATCAGTTACCAATTGATATTGGCTCTGTCTTTGGCATATCTGCACAAAGGAAGGACAGCACTGTATTTTTTGGGTTCACTGGTTTTCTTTCCCCTGGTATAATATACCAATGCAATTTAGACTCTCATGTTCCAGAATTGAAAATATTTCGTGAAATTACTGTAGCAGGATTTGATCGCTCAGAGTTCCATGTGGACCAGGTGATTACAATTTACATTATGTTAATGGATTGTTGACTATAATGGAGATAATGAGATATAACATATTCTAATCCCTTGTGAAGTATTTAGCTTATATGTTGTATTTTGTTTCTGTGGTTTGTTTTCAGGTTTTTGTTCCTAGCAAGGATGGCACCAAAATTCCGATGTTTATTGTGGCTAAGAAGGGCATAGAACTGAATGGAACCCATCCGTGTTTGTTATATGGATATGGTGGATTTAACATTAGTCTGACGCCTTCATTCAGTGTTAGTCGTACTATACTCACTAGGCATTTAGGTGCTGTTTATTGCATAGCAAACATTCGTGGTGGTGGAGAATATGGGGAGGAATGGCATAAAGCAGGTTCACTTGCGAAAAAGCAGAACTGCTTTGATGACTTTATTTCCGCTGCTGAGTATCTTGTATCTGCTGGCTATACCCAGCCAAGCAAGTTGTGCATTGAAGGTGGAAGCAATGGTGGACTTCTTATTGGTGCTTGCATAAATCAGGTATCTAAATCTGTCCATTTGACTAATTGCACTATGGTTTAATCTTTCATGTCTTAATAATAATAATAATAATAATCTGATGTTATTTCTGTTATACACTATCTGAGGCAGAGACCGGATCTTTTTGGCTGTGCTTTGGCCCATGTTGGTGTCATGGATATGCTGCGATTTCACAAGTTTACAATAGGTAAGTTGATAATACCATTTGGTTTTATGATATATCTCTTCATGTTTTAATTAAATATGGTTTTTAGGCCATGCATGGACTTCTGATTACGGCTGTTCGGACAAGGAAGAGGAATTTCATTGGCTAATTAAGTAAGTCACATTTTTGGATGCCAGCTTGTTGTAGCTGTAGCATGTTTGACTCTCGTAACAATTATGCTTTCTCTAGACTCATCAAAACATGGGTTTACTTATCATTTCTCATTTTAAGAGTGAATTGATTCCTTAAACAGTTTAGATAGGTGAGATTTAAACTCCATAATCCTAGGTAGCACGGAAACAGGAATGGGAACGTTTCCGTTTTGTGGAAATGCCTACCGGAGACGCCAAATATGACGTGAATTCAGGTTTCCGAGGTGGAAACGGAAACGGGGAAATGTTAGTATTTAGGAGTTTCTGTGCTTCCTAGCCATAATCCTATAAGAATGGGTTTTGGCAATTATTATGCAGTTTCTTAGCATGGCTCTGACCTGAAACATTTTACATGAGAGTTGTGTAGAAACTGCAGTTAAAAACAAGAATTTCATTTCTCAAATCCACCTTTGCTTTTTTCTGCAGATACTCACCGTTGCACAATGTGCGGAGGCCATGGGAGCATAATCTGAATAAACCTTGTCAATATCCTTCCACAATGCTGCTGACTGCTGATCATGATGATCGAGTTGTGCCTTTGCACTCGCTCAAATTATTGGCGGTTAGTTCTCGCAGTTTTACTACCTAATTTATTTGCAAATTGCTCATTCATAATGTTATCCAATATCTTGGTGTCCTTTCATGAACAATTATATCTTTTCCTTGCATCGCATTCTGGATAAAAGCACTGAACAAACTTAACATTCCTGGACTTGAACGATTGTTACCATGTATATGTAGATTAGTGTCTAGAAGAAAAAAAGTTAAGGAAATTATGTAAAAATATACCTAGATAAAGATTTGTTACCTCTTCTTTCAGACCATGCAACATGAATTATGTACGGGTTTGGAGAGTAGCCCGCAAACTAATCCAATCATCGGCCGCATCGAGTGTAAGGCTGGACATGGGGCTGGACGTCCAACAAAAAAGATGGTAAAGCTTCAATTTCCTTTGTTTTTTCAAATTTATTTTTGTCACCATTTTAACTGTTCTCTGATGTTTCATTTACTGTCCTCTGCAGATTGATGAAGCAGCCGATCGATATGGTTTTATGGCAAAGGTTTTAGGGGCTGTGTGGAGTGAATGATGGGTTGTATAAGAAAACGTAGATAGTTGAAGGCAAACTATGCAGCATATTGATTTTTCTGTAACATTATTCTTATTCACAACATTGTCACCATCTCTCTTTTATATTTGTGTCCATTTACTTTAATACACCGATGTGTACAATACAAGCTTTTCATTTTCTTAGTACCACCGAATATGAAATTGGTTGGGCCAATTTATTCTTTAATTATCGTATCCAGTCAACACACCAGCTGCATCACTACTTATTTGCCGATTTTTGTATATGCCAAATTCTACAACTCGAATTTGAGTTTCGAGTATTTGCATGAATAGAATTTAAATATGGTTCAAACAAATTATCCAAAATTTTTAAACATTTTTAAACTTTAGTTATTACTAAAAAAAAGTAACTTAAAACTTCGGTTTACAATTGATACAATATGTGATATCCAAAATCATTTAGAGTGAGTGAGTTATTAAACAATTAAATAGAAAAAATCCACTAGAATATGAATATAGTAATTTGAGAGAGAAATTCTAAATGATTGATGATATTCAATCCTTCAAATAAAGAAAAAACATAATGTAAATAAAATATTAGCTCATCTACGTCACTAACTTTTTCCAGTTAACCTCCAATAACTATAGGAGTCATCCAACTGTCCGAAAGCACTCGAGGAGTCCCGGAACCGAGAAGGCTTATACAAAAGTGTAACTACAGTAGATAAAGACCCACCGTTGGTGTAATTGCATTGTTGAAGGAGACGACTGTGAGATAGTTTTGGGATGTCGGAGGAACGCAAAAGTCCAAGTCAAAAACTGAACCCCTTGAGAGTTGCAGACAAAGTCATCGAGGGAGAAAACAGTCCATCTTGACATCCGTGACATCCAGTTGTAAGATCTCTGCCCTGCATCCTAGAATCGATCCAATGCTGCCAACAAAGTAGTACACTAAGATTGCACATAAAAGACATAATCTAATCATATCAATATCTCCAATCTTCAGCAATGGCATTTCAATCCCTGGATTAAATAGTAGTACATTCAAGAATTTGGCATCCTCTTCTTAGTAAATGGGCCGAGTCAAAATATTACACAAACTAAACATGATTGCACCTCTCAATATACAAAGACAAGCCACAGAAAACTATTGCATTCTTCTAGTTCTACCTCCCATGATCCTAATAATATGTTAATTTTATTCTGTAGGCTATGCATTGGTTCAGGCTCTACGGAAGGGTCAACAAAAACAGTACCAGATAAGAGAATCAGCTGTATATTTTTGTGAAATCCTTGAATCCTCAATTTGTAAGAGGAAAGCAAAATTTGCACAGTATCACATATATGGTAAAAGGGTCCAACGAGCTAAACTAGAGATAAACACTTACCTAGGTTGTGTACGACCTAGATCCCCATGAACAAATTCTTTAATGTATGTCCCAGCCTGCACACCGAGATTTGTCATTCGTTATTCCCACTTTCCTACAACAACTATCATATGCTTTAAGCACCATAATAAATAAATGAGTATGTTTCACGTTTTATTCATAGGCCATCTTTCGGTTACATAGCACTTCTGCTTGGCTGTTTCTCTCTTCACTACAAATTAAATATTTCGTAACCTACAATTCAGCATTACGCAATTACCGGTCAACAAAACTTAAGTTCGTTGCATAGTATCCATGTACGAGAGTCGAGAAATATAGTGTGATGTGGTAGTGCACATATGGCGTGTGTTTGACGAGGATACCTGGGTACATAGATGCAAAAGAAAATATTGACAGCTTCCGGCGATTCTTTCTATTTTCATCCTAAAATTTAGTTTAATGAGCAGACTGTTAGACACTAAACAGAAGTAGAAAAAACAAGTAGAATATCACCGCGCTAAAGATGAGAGACGGCCAACCAATGTATGATCTTCTCTCGATCTAGTGGACTCCGACGATGAAGCACCCTCACTGGGGTTCTCTGCAAAATTTTCTGAGCAAGAATGAAGAATCAAAGCTTTAACACTTTGAATAAAAGGCACAGCAAAAGAAGCTAAAAAAACAAGTTCTCGGTACTGAAACAGCTTGATGCAAGTCCAGAAGTTACATCACAAGAAGATAGAATTTCTTGTTAGAACTTATTTCTGCTTGTAAGTTTACATAAGATGAAAAAATTGAAGCTTACTATGTCTTCAACAGATGCGATTGACTGCAAATCTGCATCCACAAGTGGGCGTGAAATCCAAACTAGTGCACAATATTGCTTCTGCAGCAAGTAACATGATTATGCCAAGTTATAATAAAAAATAATCTAGCTCAAAAAGCATTTAAAACTGATAAGAAAAGCCACGGATAATGATAACTAAAATCACCTGCTTTTCAGCTTCCCCTTCCTGCATCAGAGCCCAACCTTGATCTGATACCATTTTAAGATTCTTAACCCCAACCTGCATCCATATTACACTTTCACAATGGTATAAAATCAGCTGAAGAAAACACAACCTGAAGCCTGAAAACAACTCACCAATTTATGATTTGAGCTATTTATCTGTGTTTCTATTTCTTTTACAAGAGTCTCTGTAGGCACTTGGCGGGCATTTTGTATCTCAACCAGGAAAGGTCTACCCGACCCTAGCATCCGAACCTGAAATGAAAATTTATTGAATCAGAACAACACTCACTAAAATCAAAGTGCGAATCCAAGAGAGCTGATCTTCAGTACATCGATATCCTCTCTGCCAGCTGCATGAAACTTGTAACTGTCACCAGAACAAAATGGAAGGATGTTGCCACCTATTATCTCCTGCAATGAAGCAGAAAAACTGTTAGCCTATATTCGTCTTTCATGGGAACGTAGTGATCGTATATCAGGCATTACCTCAATAGATGCCTCCCCCTTTCTTTCATCATCAATGATCCAACGTGACTGACTAACATTCCTTGAGAACTACAATAGACAAAAACACAGATAATGTGATGAATCAAGAACTAAGTAAAATCTTATAATTTAAAACAGAGTGTCTCCAATGCCAAATGATTGACTCAAAAGAAAGCTTTTGTTCACAATATAATATTGACATGGGGCAACCAATGAAGTGTTAGAGGTAACCAAAAGGAAACCTTAATCAATGTGAAAATCAAAATGGATAAGAATGCCATTATTTATTCACAATATGGAAATCATGTTCTATCCAGCCGAACAATTATTTCATGGAGGCAGGGAGCAACTGACAAGCGCAAGCAGTCTAGACCAAACAAAGGAGGGGCGGCAATGACACAAGGACAATTCTTTCTGAGTGGGCTGCCTTGGCTTCCTACTCTTCTAAATCTAGTCCTCCCACTTTGCAGGATATGTTTACTTGGTTGGAGTTACAACATGGATCAAAGAAAGTTTCATAAAGCTTATGATGCTATCACCTTACCTTCAAATATCTACCACCAAAGTAGATTGGAGTTCTGTAGCAAGAAAATACCAGGTGGCAGGGAACATTAACCTGGAAAGAAAACTCAACCCTATAAGGAATAGCATCATACAGACGAACAAAAGACCAGACTATAAAAAATTATTATAACATAATGATTTTATGTACAACAGAATAACTGTGACCTTCATTTCTTTCAGATCCAACTTAATAACACACTAAGTATGCAATTCCAATTCACAGTATTTGTAGTTCAGGAACATCACGACAAGTGGAAAGTGGATACAAAAATTGAACTCCATTCAAATATAGAGGCAGCAACCTTAACATAGAAGAAATTACCTTATCCTTGGAGAAGAAGCACCCTGATTGTTCATGGCCTTCTGTACGAGACAAATTCTTAGCACTAGAAATATCAAGCTGCTCGTTGCTAGCATCCACTGACAGGTCATTAATGGACTTCAAATCAGCCTCAGTGCCTGCATAGATTGGTTGAGTTACACAAGCAACTTTGCCTTGAATAATGATGCTTAACTAAGTTGATTAGTAGTTCTCTCATATATTTATGAGAATGTCTTAGTGATGCAGGACCTGAGACCGCAACTGCTACCAGCTAGTATTTACCCAAAGTGAACCAGTAATATAGACGTAAATAAGCACCATAGGTTAATAAACAGAGGACATTTATGACTTCTCAAACAGAAAGAATAGCATTAATTATTATACAAAAAACAAATTCACATGCCTGTTTTTCTTCTCTTGCAACCTTCACCTCCCTCGGCTGAATAAGCATTACCTGATGGCTTAGCTTGGGTGTATGTCAAACGAACACGGCAAGAGCTCGGGCCAGATCTTACATCCTGCAAAGCTTCGATAAAATGAGGGTTAGCTGGAGAAGGACTCAGGAGCCTTTTCTGATGTACCACTATTAGTAGCACATGCATATCTAAACAAAGGAAATCCACAAAAAGTCTCAAATGAATAGCCTTTCTCTTGCAAGGACAGATAAACAGATTCAAAGAGACTACTTAATCATCAATAGATTCAGTCAAGAAAAGAATTGCCATGAAAAAGCATCTCTACAAAATTATACTTGAAAAGGGCAGAAAGGCACATCTCACAACTACTTTTGGTAATTGAAAAGCCTCCGGTTTATATAGAAAATTTTGTCAATTAAGATGAGCCATACATATTACATTACAATAACTTACCAGCAACTTTTCAAGATGATTTGCTATGGCAACCTTCAAGGCATCCTTTGTAGAGAGGCATTTTGAAAGACTATCCTGAACCCATAGTTCTGATCCATATTTCCTTCTCATGTATGAACTACAAATGCAGAATCGAACTATTATAAGTATCATTCTTCTTTTGAGTTATTGGAATTATAAACAAAAGGAGAAACGAGGACAGCCTCATGATAGTAGAAATGAAACCAAAGACTGTAGGGAATTTCTCAAGCATTACATACAAAAACCAAATTCCCAAAATCTGAAGGAAAAAGAATTTGTTCATATAACATTAAATTCTAGACACTTTACAAGGGGTAACAACATACAAAGTTTACTTAGACATACAGTATGGGGCGAAAACAACCACCATTGGAAGTTGCAGGGTAACCATTACCTAATAACTTGTTCATTTTCCTCGATAAGTGGTGGCACAGAGACTTCAAGAGAGAAGCCATCAATCTGACGACCCTCCTGCTTTATTTGCTCTGTAATTGATTCAGCCAAGTCTCTAGCACCCATTTTTCTCACCACTTTTCCTTTGTCATCGGAGTATACGAACTGCAATATCCCCAAGCAAATGTTGCATATCTCTGGCTCAACTTCCAGTAGCTTAGAATTTTCTGTATTGCCATCACTTTTCAAACTACAACTCACCATTTGCTCACCAGGAACTATTAAATTGCTAACCATAGCACTCATTGCGGTTGCTGAGATAGAAGACCCAAAATAAACTTGTCCTTGAATCCCAAGTAGCCGAAATATGCACCATGTGCAAACCTGATATAGAAGAACAGCGTAAAAAATTAGGAATCCTACATCTGCAACTAAAACCTCAATTAAGAAGATGGCTGCTTATCATTCATACTCTTTAAACCTTATCAGCAACTACACAAAGGTGAATGAATCAATGTTTACATTAGTAATCGTATTCTTAATTAAGCAATGGAACTAAAGAGAAAACTAAAAAAATTGACCGCGTAAAGCATCGGAATAATATCCGACTAGAATCGTCACAGACATGAGAAGATAATGGATTAAGTGCACAAACCCTAGCGGAGAGCAAATCCTTGACGGCATTAGAAGGCAAAGAAAGGAAAGCTTTGCTAAGTAGCATCATCTCATCGTCGCCGTCGCAGCCGGTTAGTTGAACGTTCGGTGTAGAAGAGGCCAAATGCACTGCATCAGTAGGATTGCCAACATTTAGAGCTTCTGTTTCGCCGGACATCTTGACACGGAAAGGAATGCAGTCGCCGGCAGTCTGGCTTTTTGGCTCTCGCAGTCTGAGGAAGTGGTGGGGGTGGGGGGGTGGATGTAGGAATGAATGAATATTTATACTCGACAGAATCCTTTTGAACTTTTACCTGCCCTAATAAATCGCCCACATATTTTACCGCGAGTTAATTTAGTAATTTAACTGCCTGTTTCGATATGTGCTTACTAGGAAATCTTTACTAAACTGTGAAGGGAATAGAAATTAACATGGATGACTTGTCAATATCAATATTCGTATAAAATGGACAATATTTATTAAAAGATAGGCACACTAGCTTATTTATTTCCGTATTATTAAATTACAAAAAGACTTAATCACAAATTAAATACATGTTTAACATTAAAATATTAATTAATTTGATAAATTGACATTTCTGTTGATTGTGTACATGTAACAATGTTTAATATTTATTGTGATATATCATACAAAAATGATAGAATGTAGAATCATTTTTAATTAATTGTCAATTTTGCTTAAATATCAAGATTATTATTGAAATAGATTATCTACTAAAGATTCTATTAAATGGTGAGTTTCGCGATCTGAATCATGTGTAATGCGCCTCTAGCCTATAGTATTTAGTTTTAGGACCGAGTCGTATCTGCTCTTTCCAGTGCAAACCGGGTCCTAGTTTTTTAGGCTAACAGGTATTTCTTACGCACCCAGAAAAATTTAACTACCATACAACATATGCAGCAGATGAGCGAATAAATTTAAATAGCAATGCCCAGTAGATAGTGTAAGATGATATTGATAAATAAAAAAAAAGTAAACACCATATACATGTATGATATTTATTCCAAGCAATGAAAAAACTCCATATTGATAGAATTAAGTTCTAAATTGATTTATGATTATTAGTCATACAAACATCTTCTCCAATAGGAACCAACAAGAGAGTCCTGTAAATTTGTCATTATGCTTCAATTCATGCTTGACATATATGATATAGGTGATAGTATGAGGAGAAAAAAGCACTAATTCAAATATCCACGGATCTACTTCTTTACAGTGACGATGCTATACGATGGACGTCTACAAATCCTGACAGCACCGCCCGGTTTCTTTCTTTTACCTTCACTTGATAGATTACCCTGCATATTATATGCTAGAGGCGCATATAAAGTAAATGCATGAGCCTTTTTTAATGAAATGATTAAGCCTTCGAGCCACATTTCGGTTATTAAAGTTTCACCAGGATACACATGTAAAAGGAACCGGCCCCATATGTTTTTTATGTTGCTTGCATCTCCTCTGCATATCCTAACGTGCATAACCCATGCAATATTGGACGGGAGAATCTATAAACTAGATTATTAAACCAGATAAGAAAGTTTTATGTCCCTGGTTAGAAGCAGAATGACAGCCACAGAAAAAAGACATTGACATCAACACGTACCCAGCAATTTGAGCCAATGCAGGATCTGAATGCAGAGGATTGTAGTCTCCAGAAAGCCTATACAACAATGCCTATAACAAAATACATGAAACTCAACTTTAACTACACAATCAGCCATTAGATTGGATAACGAGTAACATTTAACTCTATTCAAAAGCTCAAGAAATTGAGATAGAAGTAAATTTCCACCAAACGGAGGCCAAATGCAGTAAAGACAACTAATGTGGTTGAGCAGAAACTTCAAATACTGCAACTAAGTTTTTAATGCAAGCATAGAAAGGTCATCTTTCTGACTACCAACTACCCACAAAATATTCAGTAGCACAATCAATTATCATGTATCATGTATAATTCCTCTATATATTTTTGTCCCAAATTCTAGTTCTTGCAGGTATTGTATATGTAATTCTTGACTGAGATTGTTGCACGCAATCTTCAAATACTGCAAAAGGTTGACTTTTGGTGATTTTTACAACTGGGACTTGGTCGGTTGGATAGTTAGTGTAAGAAAAAGGCTTAGCCGGGTTTGAGAAGCCGCCAGCACCTCGAAGAAAAACAGTTAACCTGCAGAGAACAAAAGAAAAGCATCTTATATGAGACCAATACCATGGCAGCAATGGATCAGAAACTTAATGAATGAACTCACCGGTTCATGCATAATTGTTCACCAGATTCTTTCAAAAAACTTTTTGTTTCCATCTCAAGAATTGCTGCTTTACCTGGATTATTAGGAGAATAATATTGAGGATCCATTTTTTTTATCTATGCTGCAGTCTGCTTTCTGTCAAACTGAATGAGCTAAGAAACACAATTTTTGGAAATTTTAGCTAATGAATACAAAACCTTTGTCGTGCAATCCATCAAGGCTAACTTTGTTGATTAACTTCATAAAATGGAATTAATATTTGATAGTGAGAACTGAAAAAAACTCGGAGAAATTTTATCAATATGACAAAATTTAGGAAATACATCAATATATAGTGTCTACTAGTGATAACGCTATGGTAACATGTACTGATAGGACTTACGGGTGCATTTGAAGGCAATGGCTTGTAAATTTCTATATATTGCTGCCCATGCAGCACAAGGCGCGGATCGAACCTGATACATAGTTACATCCTGAACATGAAGTAACATTTGGTACAGCAAATACTATAACATGAAATGCAAAATGTAATCACTGCACTTCTTGAAAAGAAGTAGAGAACATAAAATCCTAAATCGACCTCTCTGAGCATTAACAAATTTTAACCATGAGATAAAATCCTTGAATCTATAACATGGAAATGACCACTTACTTCAACCCAGGCAAATCTGATCCATCTTCCATTGATTTATGTGAAAAAAGTCCTGCAAAAGTTGGCCGGACCTACAAATCCACAGATGATGATAAAAGATAATTTTATGTAAAATCAATTCTCTAGCTACTTCTTAATCTACCATCAGTGGACATCCAATGATTATGTAGACAAAATACAAGCAAAGTAATAGACTAATAGTTGAATGCTCTCTTCTATATACAAAACTCAGAAGATTAAACTCAACACTCTATATGTAACATCCCAAAATTTCTAAATTTTGATATCGGTAGATTGTTACAATATTAAAGGAATGATAAGAAAAAGTTAAAGTTCGGTAATTGTCAAACGGAGCGAATTTTGACCGCCAGTCAAACTTTGACCCGAAACTATGCAACTTGAGACCGAAAATTTCTATAATTATAATTCATACAAGAGAGAATATATAAGCTATCATGGGAGCTTATAATTGTATGTGCATGTTATTCTATAACGGAATTGAAATACGAGAAAGTGGTTCAAATTAATCGAGAAAGGATGTTATACTTAATAAATAAATTGACCAGGGACTTAATAGCATTTTATCCGTTAAGATATTTTATATAAAAACTCCTCCTGCTGCACACCTTCTTCATCTTCATCTTCTTTTTCTTTCTTCTTCTTCCTCCATACAAAACTTTCATAACCTAAAAACCTCTGATTTCTTCGTTTCGACTTCGAATCCTTGTTAGAAATCGATATCTAAGCCTTCTATCATCATCAATTTATGTAAAATAAGGTTAGAAGAGGAAGAAATCAGGTGTTAAGTTTTGGATGAATAGTAACTCGAACTTGAGGTAAGTGATTTTTGAGACAATTGAAGTTAAATTAGTAGAATTCATGGTAGATTAAGCATATTTAAGGTATTATAAGGTTTATTCAAGTAGTATTTTGATTGTGAAAATTATGATTATTGTAGAGGACGCTAATACTAATAGTGGTAGAGGGAAAGCGGTGGAAGAAATCCATTGAAGAGCTTAAAAGAGGTTTGTGTACACTAATTTCAAATTTTTGGTTTTGCTAAAAAATTTCCAGATTGTACCTTTGTTTTTGTTTTGATATTTTCTCTTGTTATACTATTCTAATTTTAGTGATTCTTGACTCTATTGATATCAGAAGAAACTGAACTAAATATGTTCAGAAGGAACCAATTTGATTTTCGTTCATTTACTATGTCAAATTTTCATTTGAAGTTGAATCATGAAATCTGTTTTTGGGAGTTTTTCAGTTTGCACACTCTTCAGTGTTTTGAGTATAACTTGATCTATATTGATTGGATTTCTGTGATTCTTGTGGCATTGAAAAGTTGAGACATATAGCTAGGTATTTTAAGAATTTACTTTTTCGATTTGAAGACGTTTTAATAGAGAAAAATGCAGGCGAAGTTAGGTCACGAAATGTGGAAATTTCTGAAATACTGTACAAATAAATGGAGCTTTGTCTCCGAGCTTGACCGATATTGTGATATTGATTATATTGTTATTGATATGGAAGCTTTGGCTTCAGGCTTGTCCGATAAATGTTTATATATTGATATTGTGAAGAATTCATATTAAGCTTCGGCTTCGGGCTTGTCCGCCCCCGTACCCACTATCGTTATTCACTTCCTAGTTTACCTTGTGCAAACATATAATTCTAGGTTTGAAAAATTTTAATATAGTTGTTATTATAGCTAATTGAGATTTATAATATTGGTTTAGCTTTATATTTATATCTTTATTTTTATATACTTTATCTTATAAAGTAATGTACGTATTTTATTTGATAGCATTTTGAGTTGAAATTAGTATACACCACTAAGCAAATTGCTTACCGTGTAGTTATTTTCTACACGCAGACTCAGAAGCTCTGTAGATAGTGTGGATTGAAAGGATATAAGTGGATCAGCTTAAAGAGCACAAAAGGGAAAAAGAATCAAGGTGGATAAAAAAAAAATTTCATGTAACATTTTGGTTTATAAAATAATGGCATGTACTAGTTAGTGTGAGGAGTAAGGATTATATTTTGATAATATTTGGAGTTTTCGTATATGACTATTGAAAGTAAATTTGTTTAAGTATGAATGTGAAATATGGTGAATTAATTGGTTACTGTTACCTTGACACTCCCGATCAGGGGGTGTTACACTATACACCTTAAATTTCACTATTTGAGGCAAAATCATTTCTAATTTGAAAAACATCTACACAATCAGCATTGAATTTCAACATTATGCAAAATCAAAAGAACAAAATAGGTAATAAGCACCTGGATGAATTGATGTCTGATAAGAGGTCATATTTTTAATATGTGCCTCAATCTCAATTTCGCATTGGACGGTTCATCCATCGAGCCGTATTCCAATTTATCCTAAATGGGACCCGTCTCGAATGCTTCACACATCGTGCGTTCATAAGAAGTTGTGACCGTCTCGATGGCCGAGACGGTTACCACTGAGCTAAAAGAGGCAGTCGAAAGACCCCCCTGAAGTTGGCTCAGAAAACCCGATGCCACCCTCAACTTTCAAAAGGACTAGTTACCCCCTTAATTTGGCAAAAAGGACCAGTTACCCTCTTAACTTGGCAAAAATGCACCAGTTAACCCTTCAATGCCACATGTCAGAATCTGGTTGGTCTGACTTTTCAAAGATGTCATTTTTCTGATTTTTCTCTCTTTAACCAAAAGTTGACATGTGACATTGAAAGGGCAAACTGGTGCATTTTTACCAAGTTAAAGGGGTAACTGGTCCTTTTTGCCAAGTTGAGGGGGGTAACTGGTTCTTTTGAAAGTTGAGTGGCATCGGGTTTTCTGAGACAACTTCAGGGGGGTCTTGATGCATGTGACGTTAATGTTTTGAACAATAGCCTCTCTTCTCTTTTAACAATAACCTCTCTTCTCTTTTACATATAGATGTAATTTTTTTGAATTGTAAAGCGTTTGACACCTTCATTTTGTTTGATTTGTTTTTGTCACCAAGATCCACGTCTGATGCTGCGCATCTATAAACTGGAGCAGCTAGTTCTTCGATAAGTATAGGGGTATAAGTTGTATTGCCTGTTTTTTTTTAAAACTTCCATGATCTCTATTTTAATGATATATATAACAATCTTTTTTAGGTAAATTTCAGTGTTTTAAAAAGCGCTGGGATTTAATCGGGCGACCGAAATCTTTAAAGGACTAGGCGGGGATAATCAGGATCCAAGCGGAACTTAAGCGTTAATTAGCAAGGTTTATACGCTAAGCGCATCAGACAATTTACCATCTCTCATTTAGTGAAGGAATAGTCAATTTGTAAGAAACTAGTAGCGGCCATAATTCCGACTATTAAGTTGATTTCCATCATTATCCAGGTTTAGTTATGTTGATGATTATTTGCTGTTGTTAATCATTTTTTTATCAACGAAACAACAAAAAAGTTAATATAAAAGATTTTTCCATGTTTAGTTTGATACAAAAAAAAAAAAAGTAAAAAATAGTTGAATAAGTTGTCGCACAAGCACTTTATATCGTTATACAAAACTAGTAGATTTTGAATATTTAATTGAGAGCCGGTTATGCTGTTTTGACTTCACACTCGGCTCAATCAGTTAGAATGGTATTAGGAATGGAGTAAAAACATGTTATATAAAATTGTCATTAAATTACTAATAATTTGCCATCACTTTAGGTTACTTTTCAAAGATCTTAAGTAATATGCAACAAATCCGCCTCAACTTGGAATTGAGAAAATGCACTTGAAAACTGCAACATGGCAAAAATATACATAAAGAAAGTTATGAGACAATTGTATTTGTGGAGCAAAATGTACATTAGGCAGCTCCCATGTGCATTTTTGCCTTTCAAGATTGAGTCGGACAATTATGCAATTAATGTATTGACCTGACAAAAAATAGTACCATAGAAAACCAACAAAGACCAAATAGGTGATATTAAGAAAACCGCATGTAACAAGTCATCAAATGCTCTTTCAAGTCCATAACGTTTCAACTTCTTCCAAGCCAAATCCAAAATCCACCAGACCAATTTTTCATTTTATATTCAAGGGACATTTTGCCAACATTCAATGGATTGAATACACAACCCCAAGAAAGTGTGGTGGCTGCCAAGCCTTAGCTGGCTCGTTGGTTTGATTTCCAGATTTGTTGGATCAGAATTCGTAAGATTTTCATTTAGACAAATACACAAAACAGAGCGTTTCACACCAACCACATCCAGTGAATATATGTAACACAGATGAACCAAGGCAGAAAAACATGGAAAATAGCATCTACGAAGTAATCTTGCCAAAAAGAAATCATAAACAATGTATCAGAACCTAGCTTTCTGTAACAAAGCCTAAGAACACTGCACTTAAGAACATGGCTCAATTTCCCAACAACGGAGGGGATTTCAGACAATGTAACTTGACAAGTAAAAATATAAAGCAACACTGGAATGAGCCCAAAGCAAATCCAAGAAATGGAATAGATGTCAAACCAATTGAAACTCACATTCTGTCTTCTCTCCTCCTAGGGGCACAGGTGATGATTTCATCGACTCTCAGAATCATCTCAGCAGCTTCAGTTGCAGACAGTAGCACCGCTTGCTTCACTTTGAAAGATTCACATATCCCAAGCTCACGCATATCTCCCACCTGAAATATTATTTTAAGATCAACAGATAGAACCAACAAAATGCATTATTACATTGCATTTTTTTTGTTAACAAATAAGGATTCGAGTGAAGTCCTTCTGACTCGTTCTCTATTTAAAGGACAGTGGGTGCCTCTCTCTCTCTGACTGATGGGTTGAAAACAGGGAAGTAGATTTAGTATGTGAGATCATGTAACTGATGTACTGAAACAATTGATTTCATGCTAATTACGAATTTCATAAGAGTTCAGGAGGCTTAAGATGCGTTTTCCCATTTCAATGCCAATAATAAGTAATTTGGTTTCATCAGATTTCTACACTGCATATAATGGCTGAATACATCGGGAGCCTCTGAACCTGTCCACAAACACTCATTTCCCCCCCTGAAATTTTTAAAACTTGCAAATAACCCCTAAACTTGCAAAAAATGCACCAAATTTCCACCTCAATGCCACATGTCAGAATATGGTTGTTGATTAAAAAATCAGGAAAATGATATTTTTGAAAAGTCAGACTAATCAGAAGCTGACACGTGACATTAAGAGGGCATACTGGTACATTTTTTTCAAGTTCAGGGGGTTATTTGGAACTTTTGAAAGTTCAGGTGGGACATGAGCATATAGGGACAAGTTTAGCATTAAGCCACCTATAATCAATAAATTTACTTAGCAGAAGTAACCCTATGCTGTAGCTGAACAGTCAGAATGTCAAAGAGAGTGTAACCACGTGTTCCTAAATCAGCAAGTGTCCATTATGCTGCAAATGTACCATGACAAAGTGCAAATAGATGAAGCAGATACATGCTTAATCACAAATTTACTTACAGATCCAGTGATTACGTCGATCCCAGCAGTGCATCCCTCCTTCTGGTGCTCTGCACGGAGCTGTGAGACCATTTCAGCACTGTCCAAACCAGCATTATCTGCAATTGTTGTGGGAATTGCAATAAGTGCTCTTGAGAAAGCTTCGATGGCGTGGGACTTCTTCCCTGGAGTTATTCGGGCCAGTTGATCAACATCTTTTGCCATTACCATCTCAGGCCAGCCACCTCCAAATAAAACCCTGCTGTCATTCACTGTCTGGGATAGCACACATAAGGCATCGTGCAGGGATCTTTCTGCCTCGTCGAGAACATGATGGCTGTAATATATAATAAAATACGCAGTGAAAAAATCATTGAGTAAGTGGAAGCTCAATTATAATGTTAACATATGCATAAGGAAAAATGAAGATATTTGACAAGTGGGATGCATCACAAATCAAGTTGAGGAGACCATCACAACTTGCATATCAAAATGGTTAACAATAATGAATAATCCAAACTAGTAACAACTGACTAAGCTCAAAATGCAAGTAAATAAAACACAAGGGACACTTAGTACGACTTTAAAAGGTAAGGCTGGGAGAATAGTACAAAAAGGATCCATAATAGAATGCTGAAATACAGAGTACAAATTAACATGCATGCCAGTATGCCACTTAACCTTTCATTTTTGGACCAATTATTTTGCGGGAAAAGCTAAAGTGGACTTATTTGTCCTGGCCTACAAAGTTGAACGTGCTTTTTATACTAAAATCCAATAAAATAGAAACCTTTTAACAGGAACAGTTTTATTTTCCTAAGAAACTGTGAAAATTTCTGCCAGAAGGAAGACATTTCAAAAATCGATAGGACATAAGTTTTGATGCAAAAATAAAAGTTATCATGAAGTTTAGGGGCGACTCCCCAGCAATTAGAATAGCATCCCTCCCCTACTAGCATAATAACTTTTGATCTCTTAACATGAAAAAAAGGAAGTGCACTCTAAATGCTTGAGCTCGACACTTGATCATAAATGGGTGGAGTGTTGCCAATCAAATGCAACACTTCCTCTCAATTGCTTGACTCAACCTTGAACTCACAATTCCAAAAGACATGTTCCACTAACCTAATGTTTTCCAAAAATATTTGTCTTTACATTAGAACTTGGAAGGAGAAGCTCAGATACTTTACCTTGCACCTCTGAGTACTATCGTGCATGCTTGACCCAGTTCAACACCTGAAAAGTGGATTAATTTATCCTCGCCAATCATAATTTCCTCAACAAGCTTGCAGTGCCCAAGCTTAACTGACTCAGGGTTATCAAATGTAGATGCAATTTCCCCACCAGTTACTAAAGCCAAACGTTCAATTCCATCAAAATCTGCATGTTCTATTGCAAGTATTCCAGCATCTGCAAAAAGTTCTTCTGGGAAATTGTAAATTAATTGTCTGTTCACAAAGCAGTTAATCCCGTGGGCTATGATTTTATCCACCTTTTCTCTCATTTTGTTTTTCTCAGCTGCTTCGATATCAGCAACCTTGGACATTGAATCAACACGAACACGAGCACCATAGATCTTCACTTTATCTGAGTCCATTGCAGTATTTGCCACCAAAATTTTTGCGTTTTCGATGCGCTTTGGTTGGCCAACACCTATTTTCTTGTCAAGAATAAATCTGGAGCAAAAAATAATAAAAAAAAAATATCATACAAGATATCAATACACCTGTGGAAAAATCATTTATTATATCATGCAACACTAAGGAGAGATCTAAGAGGGACTTAAGAAGTTACCATACAACAAAACAAAATGTCGATATTGAATATTAGCTTGTGGACTAAACAAACCAGGATGCAGATATGACATCCAATGAAAAATCTCAACAAATAGTAAGAAAATTTCAAGTCTATAGACTGACCCTTCATCCAAGAAAGAATCCTTCAGCGAACCCCCAGGCTTCTTGATAATTTGGATGGACTCTAAATTCGTGCTTCCCTGCATATGCCATATTCAATTAGCAAGATAATCAGTAGTTAAGAAGGCCGTGCTGGAGGGGGACTAGTTACTACATTATCAAACAACCGTAAACACATTTTGAAAAAAAGTGAGGATAGCAACTAACATAGGTAAATAAAGTTAAGCATTAAGATGTTGCTTTAAACACAAGCAAACAGAAAGAAATACCCCAACCTAATGCAATACATTAATTTTTAACTTGAGAGTAACAATCCCACAAAGTATAATAAGAGGACTATATCAGAATACTATATGACATGACAATCCATTGCACACCTTCAGCCTCAAAACAGCATCCACAGCAAGCTTTGCAAAATGTTCCTTGTCCTGAGATAGAATTTTGGAACTTAAGGTGGTCATTGCAATTTTCATCAAGTCTCTCTTGAATTTCTCTGCATTATCAAATGATTATATGCATGAGTCCCATTAAGTGAACAACATAAAAGCCAAAATTCCACTAGCTAAACACATGCAATGTGATGCATGTTTGATATCATTAAGTAAATTGCAACTAACAGAAAAGATGGAGTAATCTTCTGTATCACTTCAGATCAACTAAAAAGAAAAATCAAACAAAAAAGAACAATTTTCTTAACAGACTGAGAAGACAGACCTTCATTCTCTTTGTTATCAACAACTTTTTGCAACAAAGCATTGCGGGCACATTCGGCTGCCATCCGAAAACCTGACAATCAAACACAAACTTTTGTCATATCAATCAAAACTCCAAGTTTTATGCTCACTTTACACGGTCAAATATTAGCAAATACAATCACTACAAGAAAAAAAAATCCAGGCACAAATTACATATATGAGCATAAAGTACCTAACTCCTTACAACAACTCATTAGTGGTTTTCTTGTTTAGCTTACATTCTAAAGAACTTCATTGTAAGTCATTACTATTAGTCTGTTGAATTCATATATTATTAGCATAAAAGACCAAGCTTTTCTTAAAAGAAACTTCAATATTAGGAAAATTTAGCTTCTTGTCAATACTTCTTTTTGGATCAACAAACTAAAAAAATGACATGACCATGAGATTTCCATAGCACCCTTTAAGGCAAATTGTTTGAAACTTTGAATGCCCAATACTCAAAATCTGATTTTTCCAGGCATGACAAAACAGTATATATCCAGCACCTAAATCATGAGTTTGTGCAAACACATAAACCACACAATATGACAAAAGCAAAGAGAAGGAACATAGAAATCTAAGAAATAGAAGAGTCTAAAGTTTAAAACAAACCAGCAATAATGGTCATGGGGTGAATTTTTGCGGCCACTAGCTTTTCTGCCTCTCTCAAGAGCTCCCCAGCCAAAACAACAACTGAAGTTGTTCCATCACCAACTTCATCATCTTGAACTTTTGAGATATCTGAAGAATGGATTGAAATTGTAAATGGAGCTAAGATTTCACTTTTCATTAATATGATACGTGGAAGATGGCTTCATTGATGATATCTAACAATTTAGTTTAGTAGATGCTCTGTATAAAATTATATCAAGTAGGTTAGCTATCACTACAAGGTGTAAAAACCAAGATTTTATGAGACACCATCTTTCTCAAGCATATGAAGCAATGAGCAAATTTTCACATAACCCAAATGATTTGTTGCACGAGGGATCTTTATCAACCAAATTCTGGTCATTCCAGCAATGATCAAGTTCTATATAACCGATACATTCACAAACACTCAGCCAGATATATATTCTCAGAATCAAATCCATTCAATTTCATAAATCATGAGAACAATATAGAAGTCGGAATATAAATAAACAAATGTTAATACAAAAATACCAACTAGAACTTTAGCAGCTGGGTTGTCAATGTGAAGAGACTTCAAGATGGTGGCCCCATCATTTGTAACAGTAACTTCATGTCCCCTGCCGGTTGACTGCAAAATTTTATCCTGCAGGTCCAATAGAAAGAAAATAAGAAAATACACTAACCTACAGGACAAATGTATCAACCAAGTCCTCTATAAGCAAATGTAGAATGCTCACCATTCCCTTTGGCCCTAAAGTTGTTTTGACCAAGTCAGCAATTGCCATAGCACCCACAAATGACGCCTGTGGGAAACAGATTGAAATATAAAGCAGATTCCAAAACACCAAAGGCGTAGGAAAATCAAATACAATGCAACGAGCAAACAATCATCATTTAGTAAGATAGAAATTCTAGACAGCATAAAGCATATCTAGAGAAAAATATAAGCATCATTTAATCAAATAACAGAGTCAATAACAAATTTTAAGTGAGCTTTAAGAGTGAGAAAACAGATTCCACGAAGCCAAAGGCATATGAAAGTTGAACGGAATGTAACAATATCATTTAGTAGGACAGGAATTATGGACAACCACTTCAAAATGAAATAAAAGCATTATCCACTTGAAGAACAGAATAAAAAATAAATGCAAAGCACTCTCCGTAGCATATTTAGAAACTGTAAGCATACAAATCAATAAGCAATATACAAACCATTCTGGCACGCTCTCCCTTTTCTTCACTGGCTTCATCTTTCAGAATTTTCTCAATCTATCAACCAGAACATAAACTAATAAGTACCAAAAAAACCACGACATCTACTATTCAGAAGAGAAGAGAAATAACAAAAATAACATACCGCCATCAGATAATGAAAACGAAGGCCACCGCTTAAATGCACAAAATTAGAATCTGAAAATTACCGAAACAAAACATAAGCTATACCTACACAAGAACCGGAACTAACACAATGAACAACTGTATATAAACAAAAGCTTTTCCACAATGACTATCGACGATCTTTCCGCACAAGCTAAGAAGTGAAGCATTCAGTCAGTTTAAGCGACGAAAGCAGCAAGCTGCGTGTATTTACCCGAGAACCAGTGAGGAGTGGAACGCGGTACTCAACGAAAAAGAGAATAGGAGATCAAGGGAAGGAAACTGCAAGTGAATACCTGGAGAGAAAACCGAGACGAGGAGTGGTAGCAAGTTTTTGAGAGTTGGATCCCGCCGAAAGTGAGTGCGAGGGCTAGGGCGCTCTAGTTTTGCTTTACGTGTATATCAGCACTTCAAAGGTTTGGTGCAAATGTGTTAAAGTGAGGTTTATCGTACGGTGTGATTTGGAGGTTTAGGCTTTGTTTAGACCATACATCTCTCTCGGTTGTCCATTAAAATACGGTAGATATGGTATGATTAGGGCTTTAAACCAGTCGAGCCGAACCGAACCGAGTTCTGGCATGTTTGTATTCATTTATTTAATTTTTAAACGAACTCGAGCCGAGCCGAGCTCGAACACGAGTTCAAAATTCTGTTTGTATTCGGCTCGTTTAAATGTTCATTTGTTCACGAGCTGTTCACGAACAACTCATTTATTTTGTTCGTGAACTGTTTGTTAATTTATTCATGAACGAGCTCGTTTATTTTTGTTCACCGACAAATTAAATAACATTAGATGTCATTGAAAGACTGAAATTAAATTAAAAACACAGCATTTTAAGCATGTATAACAGTGAATGACGAATTATTATAACAAAATGCATAATATAGCCTCAAAATGTCATTCAATGACCAACAAAGTTAACTTAGCAGTTAGTAATTAATCAGTTTATAAAAATTTTAGTTTATGTCATGTAGAAAATTAACCGAGCTAGTTCACTAACATTTGTCGAGCCTCTAATCGAGTTTGTTCGTGAGTTAACGAGCCGAGCTGTGATTTGTTTGTGTTTGGCTCGTTTAATATCCGAGCCCAAAATCATGTTCACGAACTGTTCATTAATTAATCGAATCGAGCTGTTACCGAGCCGAACACCGAGTTGTTCGTGAACGGCTTGGTTCATTTACAGCCCTAGGTATGGTACGGTACGGTACGGTATGGTTTTTTAAAATTTTGTGTTTGGATATATTGTATGGTATGATATGATTTTTTTTAAAAAATTTAGTTTGATTTAAAGGAGAACAATGGAGAATCATCAAATCCATTGTTCTATTTTCATGGTTCTTTGAACGATAAAAAAACCATGAGAGAACTGTACCATGAAAATAATCATATAACCAAACAAGTGAATTTAAGTTAGAAACATACCATACCATGAAAAAATCATGAACCAAACGAGGCCTTATGTTTTCATGATTTATGATTTAAAAGTGTTTTTTTTTACTTTTTAAGATATTTAAAATAAGTAATTAAGTGTTTTTGTGTATTTATTGTTAAGTTGCTTATAAACAGTTTAAAGTGTTTCTCAAAACTGAATTCTCAGTCACTTATAGGTTGTTGAGCCTTGAAAAGATAAAAAATAATATATTTTATACACGGGGATTGGGTTTTAAATATAATACAGAAATAATAAGGCAATTTGTTTGGTAAAAAATAAGAAAAAAAAGGAGAGTTGCTTTTTTAAAAGTAAGTATTTCTAACTTTTACTTTTTACTAAAAGTAATTTTTATAAGTTGAAATTTTTTTGAGTAACACTAAACTAATCAACTTTTAATTTAAAAATCTACTTTTAAGGAGATTTTGATTTATTTAAAAGTTCAGAGAAACACCCCCTAAATCAAGAACCGCTTTAATCGGACCATATTGGTCGTATCATACTATCATTCATAAGCTACGTATTGTTGGAGATGTTGGGATTATCCCACATCGTTAATAAACATGTATAATGAGTATTATATAAGTGGAATAGAGTGGGTTCAACACAAACCGGTTAGTCTTATGTTAGATGGGCTCAACCCCACTTGTATGCTCACTCAAAATATCAAGTCCGACACTCTCCCAACCCATGGATTCTCAACATGATATCCAAGCTAGAAGAAGGCCTGATAACCGAGATAAAGACTAGACTCGTTGATACCTTGAGCTGGTAACTGGTCCATGCATAGTTGCACTTGAGGAGGAGTGTTGGAGATGTTGGGATTATCCTACATCAGTAACAAACATGTATAATGACTAGTATATAAGTAGAGTAGATTGACTTCTATGTTCACTCTAGCTATCAAGCCCAACACTCTCCCAGCTCACGGATTCTCAACATGTATGATATGAGATCAAAGCACACTATAACTAGGCTTAATGTATTTGGAGGTGCTTAAAATTGTTCTAAAAAATCCAATGCTCCTGGACTTTTAAAAAGATCTCGTCATTATCTTAATTTCAAACATCGAAGTGCTTAACCTAAGATTGCTAAGCAAAAGCGTTCAGTGCTCCAATCCTCCCCGTGTAACTAAGAGATCCTCATCTTCTACTTTGATCCTAAAAGTCACATGTTAGCTTCCGATTAAAGAAAAAAAATGATATTTTTGAAAAGTCAAACCAACTAAAAGTTGACATTGGGGGATTTGGTATAAGTTAAGGCGTAGTTATGGAATCACTTTAAAAGTTAATGGGGGTAACAAATTTTTTATAACATCTTCAGGTACATCTTAATCATTAGGCTATATAGCTATTTTTTTAAGTTAAAAGTTAAAACGAGATTATCAAGGGAAGTTGCATACCAAAGTTGTGTAAATGTATAGTGAACTTTCCAGAATTGATTATAAGTTCAGGGACCCCAGCCAAAAATGTTAAAGTGTTAAACTTTGATTATGAAGTGGTATCAAGGCCCATTAAAGGCCTCAAGGCCCATTAGAAGACCCAAATAACTGCATGGACTAAACAAAGGTATGTCTCGGCATAACTACGCGTCGATACCATATCAGCATCACATCACGCCGAGGTAAAGCATCACAAATTAAATGACCTTCGGCGTTACCCACCGCGCTTAAGCTGAGACACCATCCTCATAACCCATGCTGACTCTGACACCTCTCTCTTCTCTACCGCATTAAATGCATTACCGACTGGAAGAGATGAATCATTTAATGCTCCAACGATGGACAAGACCCCCAAGCGGCTTGCCACACGTGTACCTCTTATAGATGGGTCCCACACATCATCATTACATATAATCCTATAAATAACAAGACAATCTCCCACTGTAGAGGTAATAGTTATTATTTTAAGAATACACTAAGACTACCCTTCTCAAACCATTGACTAGATTATTGGAGGGTCTTCACCGGAAACACTTCCGGCCAGAGACTTGTTTTGCAGGGCCCGTGAAGACTCGAAGGCTTAAGATCACTTCCGAAAGATACCAAATTGGTGCGGTGAGCGTGGATTACGACCCTGAACGATGACTACTCCCCCAAACAAACCGACGAAATCTCCTCCTCCAAGAACCACCTTACTCCTGGACACCCCGGAACCCAGAGACAAAGCAGGAACGGCGAAGGTGGTCACTGATGTTCCCCCAACGCAAGCAGAAACACCCAGCTCCTCGAGACCAAGGACAGGCGAGAAAAGGAGACGGAAAGTGGAAAAGCAAGATATGATGGCCATGCTTATCAAGAAGAACGAGCAACAAAACGCGGTTATGACCCTCATGCAAAGCATGATGAATGAAATCTTGCATTCACGAAAGGAGGAACAAGAAGTGCTTAGAAAGCTCTGCCAAGAAAGGCGAATAAATGAATCGGAAACGTGGCACACACTGCAAAGTTCCCCATCCGCGACTAGACAGGACCGTTCACTGTACACGTACTGCCACCTCAAAACACCGAAAAGGGAAGGAACTTCGATGGCCAAAGAAAAAGCGAAAACCAAGTCTACCAAACCAGAAGATGAGTTGGAAAGAAGATCTCAAGGAAAGGGAAAAGACTTGGCACACAAGGCACATTCCAAAGAACCCTTGATTAGCAAGGAGAGTTCGGCGGAGTCTAGACGCGAGGTTCCCCAGAAGCATCAGCCGGATCAGAAGGAGTTGGAGGCTGTCATAGCCAAAAAGGTGGGTGAGCTCCTAGTAGAGAGGGAAATAGAAACTGGAATACCTGATATCGCGGAGACAGCATCACCTTTTAGCGCTCATATACGTGCAGAAAGATTCTCGAAGGGGTTCAAGCAGCCGCGCTTGTGAGAATATTCCGGGATAGGAGACCCCACAGCACATGTTCGCTATTTCCGGCAAGTTATGGAGGCGGTCGATGCTACGGATGCCATGCTATACAAGTTATTCCCCACCACCCTCGTGGCACCAGCGACCCACTGGCTCGAGAGTCTAAAGCCAGGGTTTGTGACAAACTTTGACATGATGGCCAGAAGCTTCACCATGTACTTCGTCACCTCCATTCCCTAAGTCGGACAGTCCAAGATTTACAAATGGTTCGGCAAAGAACGGAGGAAACCCTGGCCGAATTCGTAGAAAGGTTCTAGAAAGTAACCTTGGAAATTAGAGACTGTAACATAGATGTAGCTTCTGAAGCAATGGCAAGGAACTGCCGAAGTGCTGACCTAGCAAAGGATATCTCAACCGAGAGACCTATCATGTTGGTCGCGCTGATGCAGAAGGCTAGGAAGTGGGTGCGATGGGAAACCCATAAAAGAAACATGAAACAAATTAAGGTCGCGGCAAGGGAGGAACCTGTCAAACAGCGAGATTATGGAAAGCGAGACTCAGCAGGCCGCCAGGCATATCGGCCGGAGTTGGCAAGGAGAGAAGCAGAGGACTCTCTTCCCTTCAGTGTTAAAAGGAAGGAGGTATTAATGTGGATCGAGAAGAATGGGGAAAGCATTCGATACCCCCCTCGAATGAAGCATAAAGGAAAGCCGGGAGCATACTACGAATTCCACAAAAGCTAGGGACACGACACCGAAGAATGTAGAGAGCTGGCTTGGGAATTGAACAAGAAAGTCGTAGAGGGCCGACTGAATCATTTCCTTCCTTCCCCACTAAGAGAAGAATGACATAAAGGAGGCGGGCATCGGCCTGAGCGAGGCTATCAACCGCCTCGTCGCGACACCGAGCGAGGCTATCAACCCCCTCGCCAAGAAGAAGGATGAGGCTATCAACCGCCTTGCCAAGACGAAAGGCCCCCGAAGCCGAGACGAGCCATCGGCGAAGATAAAACGCTGAAGACCCACCCCCCGGGGAATAATACACGTGATATCCGGCGGGACCATCCAGAAAAAGAGGAAGAGGAACACGTTCGACTACAACAACACGAACAGGGGAAGCAAGACATGCTACTCCTTCGCCCAAGAAAGAAAGCCTTCGCCCTACAATGACGCTTTGGTAATAGAAATGATGGTGGAAGGATACTAGGTGCGCCGTACACTGGTAGATATAGGAAGCTCAGTCAACGTGATGACCAGAAGAGTATATGAAGCTGTGGGAGGAAACTCCAACCATCTCGCCATACATCAGGCACCACTCATTGGCCTCGGCGGACATGCCACTCGGGTGTGCGGTTTAGCGAACTTGTCCATTACCTTAGGGGATGGTAATCCCAAGTGGAAAACTCGAGCGAAGTTCTTGATTATGGACATCCCGTTGACCTACAACATAATCCTGGAACGCCCGCTCATTATCGGGTCCGAGGGAGTCATTAATCTCAGGTACCTCACGCTGTAGATACCCACACATCAAGGGGTGGCTACCGCCCGAGGAAACCAGCAGGCTGCCCAGGAGACGTATTTAATGTCCCTCAAGGCCGAGCCCCTGTCAGTAGATGAGCCTGATCGAGAAACAATCGTTGAACCGGCTGATGTAATGGTAACAGTCACCCTGGAGGAGGGGAAAGATATCCGCATGTTGGGAGGATTAACAGATAAGACCAAGGAGGAGATCCTGGTGACATTACGTGAAAAAATCCAAGCTTTTGCATGAATCCCGGCGGATTTAAAAGGTGTCAGCCCGGATGTCGCAGAACACAGATTGAATGTCCTCCCTCAGGCGAGACCAGTAAAGTAAAAGCGGAGGAACCACGCACCGGAAATACAGAGAGCCATTGAGGAGGAGATTTTCCATCTATTAGAGGCCGGACATATCAAGGCAGTTCGTTACCCGGATTGGATCGCCAATGTGGTATTAGTAAAGAAGCCAAATGGGAAGTTTCGTATATGCGTGGATTTCATAGACCTAAATAAAGCATGCCCGAAGGACAGCTACCCTCTCCCAAGCATAGACATGTTGGTAGATGCCACGGCAGGCTACGCCATTTATTCCATGTTGGACGCAGCCTCGGGATACAACCAAATACTAATGGCCGAGGAGGACAAGGAAAAGACCTCTTTCATCACCCATGAGGGGATATACTATTACAACGTCATGCTATTCGGTCTCAAAAACACTGGAGCTACCTATCAAAGAATGGTCAATGCAATATTTGGGGATATGATAGGAAAGGAGGTGGAATTGTATGTGGACGACATGATAATCAAGAGTAAGACCGAGGAAGACCATGCTGCTGACATAGCCAGGGTGCTAACTCTGCTGGAAAAGTACGAGCTAAAGCTGAACCTAGAAAAGTGCGCCTTCGGCGTTATGGGAGGAAAATTTCTGGGCTATCTAGTCTCGTAGAGGGGAATAGAGGCCAACCCAGATAAAATAAAAGCTGTACTTCAGCTGCAAGAACCCCGAAGCATCAAGGACGTTCAGCACCTCAATGGCAAACTCAATACTTTAGGCCACTTTATTTCTTGCGCGGCACGACGATGCATCCCTTTCTACAGAGCCTTGAAAGCAAAGAAATTCGTATGGGGAGAGGACTGCGCTGCAACCTTGGCTGAGATCAAATCCTTTCTGGTCTCTCCACCGCTACTGAGTCACCCTGTAGCTGGCGCACCGCTGTACCTATATCTCAACATTTCGGAGGAAGCACTAGGAATGGTGCTCATTAGGGAAGAAGAGGCGGATCAATTTCCCGTCTATTATGGGAGCCATGTTTTGAAAGGTGCCGAAATCAAATATAACTGCATGGAAAAGCTAGCATTTGCCCTGATAATATCTTCTCAAAAGTGGGGCCACTATTTCCAGGCTCACACTATCATAGTGCAAACCGATCTGCCGCTCAAGAAGGCTCTCCAACGGCCCGAAACTTCAGGGCGCCTCGTTTAATGGTCCCTCAAGCTTGTTGAATTTGACGTCCGCTTTGAACCAAGGACAGCAATGAAGGCATAAGCGTTAGCAGACTTTGTGCAAGAAGCTCCGCCTCAGAGAGAATTACCGAAAGCAGCTTGGAAGATGTTCATTGACGGCAGTTCTAATAGCGCAGTAACAGGCATTGGAGTATATATCCTATGCCCGAAGGGGATTGTGATTCGGCAGGCTGCCAGGCTTGAATTCAAAGCCTCCAATAACGCGGCGGAATATGAAGCGTTGATATTCAGCTTAGAGATCATCCAAGCCATCAAACCCGACAGTGTTAGAATATTCAGCGACTCAGGCCTGTGGTCAAACAATTCGGCAGGGAGTACAAAGTTAAGAATGGATCTATGAGACAATACCTTAACCGAATCAAGGCCTTTATTAAAAATATCCAAATGGAAGGTACAGAAATGACCATTGAACAGATTCCCAGGGTGTTGAGTGCCGAAGTTGACAGGTTGGCGAAGGGTGCCTCAAATGAAGAGCAGGAAATCTTACTCCCTTGTGTACCACTGCGGATAAATGCCCCCAGCATAGCCATTGCCGAGGTGCTACAGATGGAGGTAGTGGACGAGTGGTTTACACCCATTAGCAAATACCTGGAGCACAATGAGCTACCAACCGATGCGAGCCAAGCCCAAAAGATAGTGAGAAAGTCCTTCCGCTATGCAATTATCGGCAGGTAACTGTACCGAAAATCGATAACCCACCCATGGCTGAAATGTGTGGACATAGCCAACGCCGATTATATACTACGCGAAGTTCACAAGGGTCTCACGAGAAGAAAGACGCGATGGTTCGAAGGACGAAGTTACAAGGCTTCTATTGGCCAACTATGGAGCTGGACGCTAAGAGAATGATCCAATCTTAAGTTTGCCAGGCCTTCGCCAAGACATCATCGGCACGTACCAGGCCGAGGGCTATAATACAAGTAGCATGGCCCTTCGCTCTCTGGGGAGTGGACCTAGTAGGGCCCTTACCAAGAGCGAAGCAGCAGAAGCGTTGGATCATCGTGGCCGTTGATCACTTCACCAAATGGGTAGAAGTCGAACCTCTGTCAGCCATTACGCCGAAGCAAGTAACTTCCTTCTTTACCAAGAATATTATGTCGCGCTTCGGCATCCCTCATACAATTATAGCAGACAATGGAACGCAGTTCAACTGCCACGCATTCAAATGTTTCTGTCACAGGCTAAAAATACGACTCCGTTTCTCCAACGTCTCCCATCCTCAGACAAACGGCATGACAGAGGTGACCAATCGAACCATCTTAGAAGGAATCAAAACAAGAGTTCAAGAACACGGCTCGGTGTGGCTTGAGGAGCTTCACAACGTCCTTTGGTCTTACAGAACTACGCCCTGAACAGCGACAGGGGAGACGCCCTTCCTTCTCACTTATGGAAAGGAGGCAGTGGTCCCGGTTGACATCGGCGCACCCAGCGCAAGGATGGAAAATTACATTGAAGGAGCTTCAAACGATGACCTGTTGCGAAATAACTTAGATTCGTTGGAGGAAAGGCGGGAGCAGGCTCTCATACGCATGACGGAATATAAACGGCTCATCGCTCTCATCCGCAATAAGAAGATTAAACCTCGAACCTTTCAAGAGGGCGAGCTAGTCCTCCGGAATACCAAAGATTCACAAGATCGGGAAGGACGAGGGAAGCTCGGCATCAGATGGGAAGGCCCGTTCATGGTGACGAAACGAATAGGAAACGGCGCCTACAAGTTGTCTACCATTCGAGGAAAAATTCTGCCTCGCACATGGAACGCGGCTTCTCTTCGAAAATTCTACCCGGGAGCATAATAGTGTTTTGTATATTTATCCCATGGATAACATTTTGTATATTCATTTCATGAAAATTGTATCTTATAAACTTTCAAGATGATATGAATACGACTTCCTATAAAGTTCACACGCAAAGGATCATCAAGCAGCCCGCAAGGTCAGATCAGCGAGATCCCCTCGGCGCTCCCACGCTTTGAAATTAAAGTAACTCAAAGCCCGCAGGGTCAGATCAACGAGATCCCCTCGGCGCTCCTACTCTTTGAAATTAAAGCAACTCAAAGCCCGCAAGGTCAGATCAGCGAGATCCCCTAGGCGCTCCCGCGCTTTGAAATTAAAGCAAATCAAAACCCGCAGGGTCAGATCAGTGAGATCCCCTCGACGCTCCCGCGCTTTCAAATTAAAGCAACTCAAAGCCCGCAGGGTCAGATCAGCGAGATCCCCTCGGCGCTCCCGCGCTTTGAAATTAAAGCAACTCAAAGCCCGCGGGGTCAGATCAGCGAGATCCCCTCGGCTCTCCCGCGCTTTGAAATTAAAGCAACTCAAAGCCCGCAGGGTCAGATCAGCGAGATCCCCTCGACGCTCCCATGCTTTGAAATTAAACAACTCAAAGCCCGCAGGGTCAGATCAGCGAGATCCCCTTGACGCTCCCATGCTTTGAAATTAAAGCAACTCAAAGCCCGCAGGGTAAGATCAGCGAGATCCCCTCGGCGCTCCCACACTTTGAAATTAAGCAACTCAAAACCCGCAGGGTCAGATCAGCGAGATCTCCTCGGCGCTCCCATGCTTTAAAATTAAGGCAACTCAAAGCCCGCAGGGTCAGATCAGTGAGATCCCCTCGGCGCTACCATACCTTGTAACAAAAGCAGGCGGTAAGAAAATATGGAGCACACTGACAAATTAATCAGCAAACAAAAACCATGAACAAGAAAAGATCATTTCATTTATAAAAATATTGAGTTCACAAAAGCCGAACTCAATGGCCACAAATGCTAAGAAAAAGTTTAAAACAAAAATACAGGGCGAGGCAAGAAAAACGAGGCCATCATGACTGAACTTCCTCCTCCTCAGTCCCCACCGAAGAAACATTTGAGTAAGAAGGCTCAGTCGCGGGAGGCCTAAATATGCGCTCATCCTCCTCCCAGCGGCCGAGGGGTTCGTCAGGAGGGGCCAGCTGAGCAATATCGTCGATATCAGCCTCGGGAAATTTAGTGCGCACATCGCGAAGAAAGGCGATCCGATAGCTGAGGTGATCCTCCTGCCAATCTTTGCTTGTTTGCCTCATCTTCAGTTTGTACTTGGCCTTATGACGATCTTGCTTATATTGGAGATCTTGCAAAGCTTTGGTTTTGTCCTCAGCAATGGTCCTCCAATACCCCAGCCTCTTCTCAGCGTCCTCCAAGTTTTTGGTCACTTGGGCTCTCCCTTCCCTCTCCTCCTCTATCTGTGCCTTGAGCCTCTTCTCCTCAGCTTCAGTGGCGGATTTGACCTTGGCCAGCTCCAGTTCGTGCTTCTCCTCTAAGGCCCGCAGGGTGCTCAGCAGGTCCTTCCTCTTCCCCTCCGAGTACTCCAAATCCTTCAGAGCCTGGGCCAACTCCTCGGCTTACTTTTTTCCCGCTTCCCTTAACCTCCGGGCAGTCTCCTACAGCTCGGTGAAAGTTTGGCTCTCTAGTTGAGCCTCCTTCAGCTGCTTGGCACTGCCTTGCGATGCGGCGTAGGCGGCCTCCACTTGCCGCTGCACCTCGGTAAGCGCCTTCGCCACCCGATGAGCAGTCGAAAACGCCTTCAAAACCAAGTCTCACCACATTTAAAAAAAAAACAACAACAACAAAACATGAATATAACAACGGGAATACTTACAAGCAAAGTTTACTGTTCAACTTAGGCCCCTAGCTCCGCGGGGCCCATAGCGCCAAAACGAGCATCCTCGCTAGGAAGCTCGGTGAATCGCCCCAGCTCACCAAGCACCTCTGCCTTGACCAGAGGTACATCCTCCCCATGAACCTTCCGCCACAACTAAAGCATACCAAAGTGAACTTTAGTGATGGATACAAATAAACAAACAGAGAAGGGAATTTGGCCAAACAAACTCACCAAGGGAGGATCATATCTGGCCCATTGGACCTGCTCCTCTTCTGTCAGCGGAGCCTTCCCTTTGGAAGACTTCCCCTCAGCAACACCCTCATCACGCGGACGCTTCTGCGCCCGCTCCCTTATCTCCACACCCCTTGTAGCGGGAGCCTTTTTCTTGGCCGCCAGCATTCCAACATTTCTTGGCATCGCACGCAAAACGAGGGAACATGCCTGTTCCCCAGAAATGCCATCATTGCTGCCATAATAGCAGTGGATGTGAAACGGCGCGTCAACTCAACAGTCACGGATCTGGCAAAAAGACGCTAAGTACACAGACCCTAAAGGGCCTACATTTGGGCTTGTTGAAGGGGGGACTCCTGGTATTAAGGCCCATTAAAGGCTTCAAGGCCCATTAGAAGACCAAAATAACTGCATGGGCTAAACAAAGGTATGTCTCGGCACAACTACGCGCCGATACCATATCAGCATCACATCACGCCGAGGTAAAGCATCACAAATTAAATGACCTTCGGCGTTACCCACCGCGCTTAAGCTGAGACACCATCCTTAGATCCCATGCCGACTCTGACACCTCTCTCTCCTCTGCCGCATTAAATACATTACCGACTGGCAGAGATGAATCATTTAATGCTCCGACGGCGGACAAGACCCCCAAGCGGCTTGCCACACGTGTACCTCTTACAGATGGGTCCCACACATTATCATTACATGTAATCCTATAAATAGCAAGACAATCTCCTACTGTAGAGGTAACAGTTATTATTCTAAGATTACCCTTCTCAAACCACTGACTAGATCGTCGGAGGGTGTCGGAGGGTCTTCGCCGAAAACACTTCCGGCCAGAGACTTGTTTTGCAGGGCCCGTGAAGACTCGAAGGCTTGAAGATCACTTCCGAAGGATACCATGAAGCAATGTTGCAAACGAGGGTGTTTTTTCAACAATGATGGTTGTTGTTGAAACTCAAATTGTTTGGTGGATATGCATAGTTTCTTTTGTTAAAACAGCTTTTTATCAAGGATTGAATTTTTTTTTAGTGTGAAATTTTAAATCATTGCTTGAATTTTTAGTTTGCTATACATTTATAGAATAGTTACAGTTATTGAAAATTATGTAAAGGAAGTGTTTATTAATATTATATTTTCTAGTCTTTCATCATTGATTTGATAAATCATTTTTCTTTGTCTATAACAAATTGTTAATTTAGACCGAGATGGGAATATTTTCAATTGTTTCAACATATAGTACAAACCCAAAAATAAAGTACTGAATTAGGAGAATCATCTCCTAATGTCACAGACATATCTCATTAGCACATATATTTAAAAAATGATATAATAATACCAAAAAGCATAGGATTACAAATTTCAAATACAAGAGCCAGCTTTGAGAATAAGCTAATAACCCCATAAATCCAATAAATAAGGTATGAAAATTTGTGGAATGCAGAAGGGGAATACAATCATGAGAAGAAAGAATGGTGACTTCGAGCTGAAGTCATTAAAATGGTTCTCCTAATAACCGTACATATTTAGCCCACGCCTAGATAATTAAGCAGCCAACAAACAACAATAATGAATGATACAAAACCCTACTCTGATATGGAGAAAGGCAGGCTTCCTCTGCAACTTGCTGTTATTTTGTATATGCTATAATTTAGAGCGGTCTTGTATGTCGACCGCTAGCCTTCCCGCAAAGAAGAGCATTGATGGGAATGGGATATTCGTCTCTAAGAGAAGTAGAAGTTGTATAAACCCTCAAATACATCTGCTGACCAAGGTACTGCCTTGCCCAGTATTCTGACCGCAGGTTCCACATTCCCACATTGTCCAGTGGAATATAGATAGCACTCCATGAGCTGGGATATACCTGTTCATTTCAATCATATATATTAATATCAGAACTAATGAGACCTCCAAATGCATGATTGACGATCCAATCATGATTCATGATAAACTACGGCGAGTACACAACCAAATGGTGCCAAAACTGAAAATTATACTCAATTTCAAATTGTTGTCACAAATGCATAACTATTGTCTTGAAAAGCTACACTCAAAAACTTTCCATAGAACGGCATATTCTGGCACTGGAATAGATTTTGACTCTTCAAACTTTTTAATTAAGGTCTGTTTGCTATTTATTTCCGAGGCTAGGTCTGTTTGCTATTTATTTCCGAGGCTTTTCGGGACAATAACATGGAAAAGCTTGAAAATAGAGCTTATTGTGGCCCTATTTTTCCTCATATCAGGTTTGTTGGAATCAAATGGGAGAGTTTGTTCATTGAGTTACCTGGATTGTGCATCGTGAAACTCCATCACGGAGATTGTATCCATCTCTGCTGGCTGGTGTCCATGTGCCTCCATCCATACTGCATTTTTTCAGTTTTGTTTGTTAACCATAATGACAAAATTTTGGGTTAAGGAAAATACCTTTTTTATAAACTTATGTATGAACTTACCCCACTACAAAGAAGCTGTATCCATCAAGATGATAGCTCTGAACTATGTCTTCATCGTTCTGAAACACGATCTCTACATATGCTCTGTAATTAACTGTCAAAGCCGATGTATCCAGGTAAATTCCTCCACCATAAGGTTTGTCTGCTATGCTGTTTTCCTTGAAAACTCCCTGAATCTTGAAGTAGTCTGCAAGCTTTAGCGGGGTATCTTGTGGGATGAAGGACACGCTATTAATGGCATATCTCTGCTTGCCATTAACCTGACCCGCTGAGCTTGAAAAAATGAGGGTTCTCGTTGTGTTAATCATACCATAATGGTATGAGCCTTGAGGATTTGGCCTGGGTCCACTTGCAGTAAGATTGGTCCTGAAATGAACACAGAATTAAATGTTGACACCGATTTCTACTGTTTAAAACAATGGTCTACCACTAAGAACAAGACACATGTCACTTGAATAGGTCGATGCAGCAAAATTTGGGCATATTAGGACACAAGAGTTGAAAGGCAAAGTTAGGCTCGGTTGTTTTCAACTTATTTGCAAATTAAATAACTTAAATATACTTATTTCAATTTAAATTTACAGGTGTGCACTGTGCAGTATTTATAATTATTAAACTAAGTTAGCTCTGTTATTATCAATGGAGGAACAGAGTAGGGCTAGACGGAGAAGACTATATATGTACCTGATAGAGCGGGCCTGGTTGAGGGACCAATCAATCTGAATGGTGGGTCCACCAGGGGGTGGGCCAGAGACGGGGCCAGCGGAGTTGCTGTAGTGAAGAACTCCGGTGCTAGTGAGGACCGGATTGGTGAAGCGAGAGGACACAACAATGTAGTAATCCTGGCCAGGCTGGTCGGCTGTGAATAGAACAGAGTAAGATTGACCAACATGAACGTCAAGTGAAGAGTAAGTGGTCTGGAGAGTATGTGTGCCCTCCACTTCTACTAATTTCATTTTATGATTCTGAATCCGGAAATTGAGTGAATTTTGCAACCCAACATTTGATATTCTGAGTCTGTAAGTTTTTCCTACAACAATGCATAAACCGATGCATTAACTATTGAGTATTAACATACGGTCTCGAGATTGGAGTAATAAATGAATTCTTATTTAAGCCAGATAAGATAGAAATCTACCTTGTTCAACAGTAAGAGTATACCCATTTGGACCACGGCCATTGATGAGAATTCCATCAGGCAACGGTAGCTTCTTGCCACCATCCAATTGAGCTCCAAGATCCTGTAGATTCCCAAATTGATTAATACACCATGATTATTTTTTATTAGAGCTTCTTTTTTAAGATGAATGATAATATTATTATACGACCACTTGTAATTAATGTTTACTATTTAGACAACATAAAATGTCTGCAAATATGAAGTGTCATGGCTTCCATAGCATCTTTTACTATTTTTCTTTCTTGATTTTATTGTAACGAAAAATTGATAAACAACCACGTGGGCCAGAACGAAAGTAACAGGTGGAACGCACATGGATGACTGAAAAAACACATTCATAAAGTCAATTGCAAATTTAAGAAACGAAAAAGGCGACTATGCTAAGCTCGCGAAAACTAGAATTCACATTAGTACATTGCATTATCATCGAGGATGTGCACCGTTTTATACAGATTATCCATGACAAGTCCAATATCTTAATAAGATCTAAATAAATGACGTCAGCTTTTAAGAATTTTTTGAGAACCGTGTGCATATGCTAATTTGTTACATTTACCAAAAAAAAAGTATAGTAATTTGTAACATACATTTAATTTGCTATATAATTAATTTAATACACAGCTTTTGTTTGAGTTATAAAACTAAGCACACGGGAAATTATATTTTGAGTTTGAAGTTTAAATCAAATTTTTGCAATTAATATGTATTGTAACTTTGATTTTCCTATATCATATGCACGATAAACCAATAGATAGCTTTGTTTTTAACTGATTAGCTTTAGTGGGAGGTTAGTCAACCCTGTTGGCCATACAGCAATCTAGTCTGTTCTTTAACTCTTTTGCTCATCACTGAGCACTTAGTAATTTATGAATAAAGGAGGCTCAGCTGTCACAACAATTAATGGCAGCCAGTAACAAACCCAATGTGTTTGCCCCACCATATTCCAGAACTTACCAATTTTCTGCAACCCCAACTACTCGGCACAAATAATAAAGGTTTGAGAAAAAAATTTGATTGATTAGCTAGTACAAATCTAGAATGAGGTTATTAAAAATTACCGTGTGATTGGACTTGTACCAATCTCCAATAAGAATGGTGTAATCACCAGCAGGATCTGGAAAGGGAACAGGAATCCGTGGGCGACTGAGGATTCTGAATCCTCCAAAACCACCAGCAGCCTTGTGAAATCCAAGAGAAGGGAAATAATAAAAGCTCCCTATTTGATCCTTCACTTGCATGATATACGTGTAGTTCTGGCCTGGAGGAATTGGGCATGTGGTTCCATAAACACCATCCACAAATGAATTTCTCCTCTGTTGAATTCCATTCCTATATCCACAAAGACACCAACAACAAAATTACCATGACAATTTAAAGAACAAAACGGAAATCAGTACCATTATTATTTTTCTTTCTCTATAATGCAGGGGATTTCTGTTTTCTGTGGGATAAAGACAGTACTTTGTAATCAACATATAAAATGCTCAATTTGCATACAAAACAAAAGTATACTTGATTCATTTTGAAACTTCAGGGAGCTTCTTTGGCTTAATTCTTGATGTATTAACTAGTTTTAGTCAGCTGACAAAAGTATCGTTCAGTGGCTTCAATACCGCATTTAACAAAAGACGAGTAGCACTGCAATGTCTCTGCTAATAGTAAAACCTAACTTTATAAAAAAACTACCAAAAACCTAACAAGTTCATTAATTTCTCCAGTAACGCATACATTAATTTTCTACAGCCAATTAAGGCTAATAACAAGATCTTAAAATGCAACTTAATTATCCACCTCATCTTACCCTGAAAAAATATACTAAAAGTGGACGACAGCTACGGAAGAATAGACAAGAGAGTACAGCGTCTAATTTAAGTAAAAGCAAACGGATCTTGAAAGTGATCAGGTCAGTTGCTATCAATTAATAATGTAAAAGTCGATTTATAATATAATTATAAATCCATTTGAATCATTGATGGGGACATTCGTTTGTGCATAGTCACCAAGTGGAAAACGCAGTTTACTCTAAATCCAGATAAAACTGAAGAAATGCTTCTTTTGACTTCATTAAGTCAACTAATGAGAAAATCCATCCATTAATTAGAAAAATAAAGCGCTGATTGTGGATAAAATCTAGAATCGTATGATCCAGATCTCGACTTTATTTTTATTCTTTAAAAATCACACAGCAATCAAATATTCTATTTCTATAAAACAGAATCGAGTAATGCAGAGTAGATTTAAGAAATCCGTGATACACCTACTTTCTCAGAGTTGAAATCACATCGAACAATAGTAAAATCACTTAAGTACCCCTAACTTACGCGCAAACGCACAATTAATCATGGGCAGGTTAGTCATTTGAATGAAAGGCGCGTAAATCATTGAGCACATTCTTTGAAGATAAGGAAACTTCACGGGGCAAATTATGAGAGAAAAAGACGGTACCATGAGAGAAGAAAGGGCTCGTCTAAGCTGTTGAAGACATTGACAATGATATTATCATTAGTAACAGAATGAATATCAGGGCCAGGAAACTGTCCATTTATTAGTATTCCCTATAATCAATCAACAAGAGAACCAAATCAAACAAATAAAATCAGTTAAATCATAAAAAAGAATCAGATCGGATAAACTTGATTGAGAAAATTGAAAAAGGAGTAGTAACAAACCCGTTGGCGGAAGCCAAGCGGATAAATGTCGCCATAAGTAACATTCCAGTTGAAGAACCTGTACGGATCTTCAGCACCGACAATGGCGAAAAAAGAGGCGGCGAAACAGAGCAATGTGCGAATAAAACACGTTCCCGCTACTCGAACCGGCATTTTTATTTTTGGAGGCAAAAATAGGAAGATAGGAATGGAAGCAAGAAACTTCTATAAAGCCTCTTTCACAGTGAGGAAACTGGAGAAGAGGCCGACAATTTAGAAACTGTGAATCAAATCATGGCGAGGAAGGAGATGTGGCAGGATATTTAAAGTGCGGTACACTATATGTGTGCGATTCTGGAATTTTATTTCTGCTCCATTTCTTTTATAAGAAAATAACTTTATAGGTCCCTCATTTTTACTAATTACGCTACTCTGTCTCTAAACTTTTCAAATTTATATAATAGAGTTTTAATGATGCATTTAGCAAATAAAATGGGCGGGGCAATGGGATGAGAGAGGAGAGCTGACAGCTGTCTTCATGTGTACACTTTTTTTTATTATAAAAAGACCTAATAAATTACTACTCAACCATTAATTAAACTATGATTTTCGTTATTTATTGGATAGTTGGAAATTCAAGTATATTGATTAAGTTTTTTTGAAATGTAGCTATGCATATTAAGCGTTGAAATTAATTTTTGTTCATAATTCAAATAATAATATATTTTATAATTCCTTAACTAAACTATACTGATTTTATTATAATATAAATGTCATTTCGATTGTGAGTAATACGAGTAGCAATTTGATTATAAACATGGTCATTCAAATATAGAGATATTACTTAAATAGCAAATCTTATTTATTTACTTATCTATTATTGAAGTTTAAATTGTGTGTATGCCATTGCCCATTTTTGTCAAAAATATGATAAATATATACATTCCTCGAAAATGCCACGTTATCAACTATTACAAATTTGAAAATACCACGGAACACAAATTTGTGGTACCCGTGGTAAGGTTATTAGTTATTGATCAAAAAAATTTATATGGAAGTATGTAATGTAATGTAATGTAATGGCTATTAAAATTGAATAGGACCAAATCGATGAAATTTGATTTTTTTTTATTTGGTTTTTTTAAACAGTTAAATTTCGATCATACATTTTATGTATATTTGAATTTTTCATCGGTTCAGTTTTAATTATAAAAACGATAAGCCAATCCAACGGATTTATTGAAACACATATTTTGAAATTAGTTATATATAATATCACAATTTAATATAAAAAACTATAATCTAACAAAGTAGTTTCAAAAAGCAATAGTATCTACCGTGTGTTTGTGCTTTCGAAATACCATTAGTGATTTCTATTAACTTGAAATTTATTTACTGTATAAACCATCTTTGAAAGTTTCAGTAAATATGGCAATGGCATGCATTTCAGTACTTGAATTTCAGATAATAGTTTGATTGTATTTTCATTTCAGTTACTATTTTATGTATTTAATGAGATTTTATTAATTATACAATAACATCAATAGTGTCTCAATAACATCAATTGGGTGTAACTCAATTGATACACCACTCGACACATAGGTGTAAGTTTTTGTGTTTGAAACCTAACTGCATCAAATAATAATACAATAACACTAATATTTTTATAAAAAATTAAAACTCAAAATAAATATTTCCTAAATTTTGGATATGGTATATTTATATGATTAATGAGCTAGAAACTAAAATTTTAGGTTAATATGTTATACAGTTGAGAGTAAGGATGGTACAGGCCGGATCCGGGCCGGGTCCGGCTTGGATCCGGCCCAGATCCGTTTTTATATATTGGACCCGGATCCGGCGGGTCCATAATTTACGGATCCAGATCCGGATCTCACGGATCCGGGTTCAAAACGGGTTCATGTAATTAACATCAAATTCTTAGTTTCAGCTTCCATACTTGTACATTTCACCTTATTTTAAATAGTTTGTATGCTCATTTAATTATGTTTATGCAATTGGATTTACGTGGATATCAAATAATGTTAATTATCCAATATTTTCGGGGTAAATAATAAATAAAAAAATACAATTAATATTTAAATACGGAGCCGGGTCCCGATCCGGGTTTCATTACCCGGACCCGGACCCGTTTTATGGACCGGACCCGGATCCGACGGGTCCAAAAAATCAAGATCCGGACTCTAAAAAAGGGATCCGAATCCATGGATGCGGACCGGGTCCGGGATCCGTTACCATCCCTAGTTGAGAGCCATAGAACTATTACAATGAAGATTGACTTAAAATATTATAAACGATAAGGAGCGTAATCAATAAATACAACAAACATGGGGGACAAAATCTACAATATTTTCAATACATGACTGTATTGTTTAGCCGTAAAGAAAGAACAAGGAAAGAGGGGTAAAATGGAAATACGAGTGTCGGTGTAGATTAGAATATAGTATTAGGAAAGAAGGCTACAAAAATGGTAATTGAGTGAGGGCAGTGTTGTGTAATGGGAACTGGTTTCCCACATGTGGTAGGGTTAACTTAACTGTGGTTCTATGGGCGCTGTCTATTTTGACACGACACGACACTCTTAACAACTGCTTATGCATGTGATTGAGTCTTTTCTTTAGTTTCTTTTTTCTTCCGGATTCAATAATCATTGTTTGTTGCTTTAATTTAGTGGCAAGTACTTACTAATGTTAGCCTCTTTCTTATTACCAGAAAAAACTTATTCGCCTTTTTCTCACAATTCTTTTACTATTTAGCGCCAAATGGTTGAATGGACTATCAACTGCTAATGTTATATATATGATTTTTTTATATTTCTAAATGTTAGATTATAATTACTACTCCCTCCGTTTACTAAATATTATCGTTTTAGAGGGATTTCATTATTTTTTTTTATTATCATTTTGTATTTCCAAAATATTTTTTTTCAAGTTTTCCATTCCTACCCCTATTAATTTATTCAACTTTCAAAATAATTATATTCTAATCTCCAATAACAAGAGAAGACTATTGGTCAAATTGTTTTTATTGAACAATTGAATAGGACATTTATGAAAGGGTAAACTAGTAAATCATCTCATTATGTTAGTTGTTGTCTTAAAAAGTGTGAATTAGTCAAAATGATTTAGTAGACGGAGGGAGTATATCATTAACTTTACTTGTTTCAAATAATAAAAATTTGTTGACATAATAATTTTTTATAAGCAACCGGATTAAAACACACTATAATAAATAACCTAGAGAGCATAATTTTGATGAGAGCAGTGACCTAAAGTTAACAGAAGCGTTAAGTTGTCAAGAAGCATTCAGTTAGTTAAAAAAGAGGGGCACACAACAAGTTATTGTAGAGATTGATGTACTAAGAATAGTTAATTATCTGAATAATAAGGTTTTAATAGATTCTCCGCAGGGGATGATTCTTCATGATTGTTTGTTGCTTGTTAGAAGTACTGGTCAGATTTGTTTTATACATGTAATAAATGAGATGTTTCTCCAAACTTATGACTTGTAACTTCTAACTTAAAAGTGTTTTTTTAACTTTTAAGGAGTTATAACATAAGTAGCGTAGTGTTTCTGTAAAATGATTTTTAAGTCATCCAAAGTGTTTCTCAAAACTGAATTCTAAATCGCTTATAAAATGTTGAATCTTGAAAAGACTGAAAAGGACATACTTTTAAAAAGGGAATTGGGTGTTGAATATAATATAGAGAAAATATTGTAATTTGTTTGATAAAAAAGTAGATTTGAAAAAAAAATCACTTTCTAGAAGTAAGCATTAGCTACTTCTTACTTTTTACTAAAAAGTAACTTTTCTAAGTTGAAAAAAATTTAAAGAATCACTAAACTGAGTAACTTTTAATTTAAAATTCTACTTTTAAACAGGTTTGACTAACTTTTAAGTTTAGAAAAATATCTCAAAAATCCACGAATAAGTTATTCATGAACTTGCATGTGCTGGTTCTCCGATATATAAAGGGAGTGTAAATTTTATCCTCCTCACCTTATGATAATATTTATTTGAACAAAGTGTCTTCTCAATAAACAAAAGAGCATAAAATTTAAGAGTAAGGGAGTGTTTCTCAAAACTTCTCATTTTCAACTTTTAACTTAAAAGTGTCTTTTAAGGAGATTTTAACTTATAATTCAGACAATGAAATGTTTCTGATAACTTTTTATTAACTTAAAAGTTAAAAATAAGACAGAAGTTAAAAGTAAATCAGACTTACTTTTTTAAAAAATCACTTATAAAATACAAGTGACTTTTTGAAAAGTTTTGAGAAACACCTCCTAAATCAATAATTTAATAAGCCTAATTATAAGTGATAATTTAGAGCAGAGTTTATTTAGTGGTTTAAGGACAAACCCAAAATTGTTTTGACATCTATATGACAGTAATATTCTTGACAATAATTCTAATATGATAATTAATGGCGCATAGCGAATTAAGACTCAATGCAAGGCGTACACCTTTTAGATCCGAGGGACAACGCATTTCAAGCATGTATTCTGAAGTTTTATTTTTTTTTCCTGGTGTGTTATATTTTTTTTAAGGAAAAGGTGTATAAAATTAATGAAGGACAAGGCGTTGGCAACCAAATTCAGTTACCTCGTCAAAATGAATGTTACGAGCAACGTTATAAGCAAGATTGTTTGCTGCTCTAGGAGTTCGTTTGGTTGACGGAATAGCTATTCCGTGAAATAGAAGAAAATGAATACAAAAATGTGGAGTGTTTGCCTAGAACTCGTCGTCGGGATGCAATAGCTATTTCGAGCTATCATACAACTCATGGAATAGTTATTCCCTTCTCGAGGGGAGGGATAGTCATTTCATGAGTTATATGATAGCTAGGAATAACTATTCCATCCCGATGACGGACTCTAGGAAAACACTCCACCTTTTTCCATTCGTTTTTCTCCTATTCCGCAAACCAAACAAGTCCTAGGAGTTAAACTAAACATAAAGGAGGTGAAAGTAGATTATAATAATTTACACTCCATCACAATTAAATCAAAATATGTAAATCCCGGGTTGTCATCCAAAAAGGGCATTGTAAAGCACCAAAATTGGCTGTATCTATTATAACCTAAAGGAAATTCAAGGAAGTTACCTAAGATAATGCTTCATGGATTTTACCAAGATAAGACTTCACGGATTGTATTTAGTTTGTTTTAGAAACTAAATTTGTTCTTTTTTCTAATTACAATCTTTTTGTTTGTTTACAATTGTATTTAAAAACAAAGCAACAACAATACCATTAATAAAAAAATTATATTATTTACAAAGCTGTAATTAAAAGATAAGGTTATAACATTATAATTAATGAAAATTTACTATGTTTGTACCCTAACTTAAATATTTCAAATGTATGACTATTTAATTACAAAAACTGTCTTCATAAGATAACATAAATTGTTCAAACGATCTATTTATTTTAACAAATTTTAATTGCTTTTCAACAAAAAAAAGTGCCACGTCCCCACATCGTTTGTACATATGGCTAGGCACTGCCGTGCATTAAGGATGGCAACGAATCCTGGACCCGATCCGGATTCGTGGATTTGGATCTATATTTTAGGGTATGGATCTTAATTTTATAAATTTGTTGAATCCGGGTCCAGGAAAACGGATACAGATCCGGGTCCGGATTTTACAATGAGCCCCGAATCCGGACCCGGATCTGTAATTAAAGATTAATTGTACTTTTTAGTGACTAATAGAAAGTTTGAAAGATTAAGTTCTCTCTAATAAAATAAAATAAATACTTAAATAAAACAATTGGGATATAGGAAGAAAACTGAAAACATAAAGGCTTATCCTGAAATTAATGGAGCTTAATTGTGGTTTGTTATTCTGGCTGGCATCTAACTATATAAAGACAAGAATAAAGAGGTCCACACGGTATCTAGTTTCGAGTGACAATATTAACCTATTTGCCAACCTCTTGCTTATCTTCTTTAAAGTTTAAACTGATCAAACATATTAGTATTTATGTACTTTGAGAATCACAATAAAGGTCTAGAGTGTGATTCAAAAATCAAAATAATCTAGTAAAATGATGACTAGTTTTTATGACGTCCTAACATTTTAAAGCCCTCATCCCACCTTTCAAACTTTGGATTTGTTGAACTGGATGCAACTCATACAAATATGTCACTATCTCCTCTTCCCGTGTGGGTCTTGTCAATAACCTTTTAGAAAAAAGGAAAAAAAATTGAACCAAGCTATGTAAAAAATGTGCAATTTGTACAAAATTGGACAGATTAGGGCCCTCTATAATAACTTCAACTCTTTATAAACCTCACCCTTCGAAATAAACCATTTGAGTTATTATTGCATGTCAATTAAAATGAGATTTGAAGGAGTTTGTGTAGAAATTCTCATGCTTTTCCGAAAAACAAAGGAGATCATGTTAATTGAAAAAAAAGAAGTCCACGTAAATTTCTATAGGCTAAAAGTGCCAAATTTCTATAGGCTATTGGTTAAATGTGTTCCCATAAATCGAATTTCACAACCTTACGCAAAATTAAATCCAGGGTTGGCTTTTTACATCAGTCAGTAATGTGGATGTAACCAACCGCCAAAAACACCAAAAAATTTAAGAAACCACGTTCAATGAATTTAAATATTACACTAAGAAAACTGGGAAATGATTCCAATCAAATACTCACATAAATAATTATGGCATGTATTAAAAAGCACATGCAATCATTGGGATAATCTATTTAAATCACCGAAACATTGTGCCGCGTTCATATCACCTTACAATGCATTAATAGCCATCAAATTTATTGATACCCGTATGATATGGGCTTTGTTTACTAATTGCAAAATTGCCATTGACCAAAAATTATTGGGATGGAATGTAAGTTGAAAACTTGTAATAAAAGAAAGTCAACTATGGATACAGAACACATGATGGCCAGGTTTTACTCAACACTAATCTTCGTGGCAACTCTGTGCAACTACCAATGAATAGTTGACCTGGCAACTTAGAAATGGAAATAGTTTCATTACAGGATATAAAAATTGGTCAAGGCGAAACAAGTCAGCTCAACAGCACATACCATTGCATAGTTGACTTCATATGAGAAACACAGGGCAAGATTCATTCCACTGCAAGGCTTTCCTTTATATGGTTTACTTTGTCTATCCACTCTAATACTAAAACAAAGAATGTGAATAGAGTACACTGCATGTGACTTCGACCATGAAAACCTATATACTTCACACTTCTCAAATCCAACCCACTACTACTAAGCAAAGGAAGTACAATGATGTAGAAATAACAGTTCATATCCTGTCGAATTATATATAACAATTGCAAGCAATTATTTACCAATTACATACAAAGGCCAAGGGCAATAGAGATCAGTCTTAGACTAAGGTCATTTGTGTCAAACTTCCACTACTCTACCCCTTGTTTAGAACCAACATTTTCAAAGAATTCAATTGAATTCAGTTCATATAGAAGATTTGCTACATAAAATGAATTCAACCAAATTGAATTCTTTAAAAAATTGGAGTTCCAAACACACCCTTAATAGTACGAATGATGAATAAAAAACCAGCTTGAAATTATTTAGACACGTCAAAATGATAGTTATATTTGAAGCCAATAATATATAAAAAAAGGACCTGTTAAAAATATTAATGAAGGAATAATTAAAGATAAAGTATCAAGAATCGAGCTTTTACGAAATTTTGTAATATTATATGAATTTGGACCAACAATTGCATTGACGGGTTTAGCTTAGAAAGAACCTGTGTATCTTATTTGAAGGCAGACTTCGTACAATTCAAATATTAAAAGTTGAATATTTTCAGAAGTTGATTACCACATATGCCACAGCCCTCTCCATTTGATTCCAGATGCTGAAACGGTAATAATTAGTAAATCCTAACTCAGAAATCCAGAGTTCCACATTGTTTGCTCTCAATATTCTTTGTTCCCTGGCCATGTTTCTCATTCTTTATAGCATCACTATCAATGCCTCGGTTTCGGCCAATACCCAACTTAGGCAAGCCCCGGTTCAACCCCTCGAGCAGAACACAAGCTTTACACCATTTCTGCACACAATAGAGAATGTCAAATGGATAAATTGTAGAACCAATCCTCAAGAAGATGTGCTTGATAAAAGAAACACTCACCTGGCTTGAAATATAACCGCATCGTTCACAAGTTCCCTGTTCTGGCATTTTTGTGGAAGTCGATATTCTGAAATTCTCCCCTGATTTGATGATGTCAAGTATAGCCCTTGGTCTGCATTGATGAGCCATTGATAATACGTTAATGAATTGCAAGGGTTTGAAAATCTTCAATCACAGTTCACAATTACAGAACCTAACTGTTTATGCAAATGCAATCTGAAACTCAAGCAGAGGAAAAAAGACATAAGCATCCTCTAGTCAATACAATGGCATCAGAAACTCATACCTCATCCTCTCCAAATCTTTGATAAATTCACGAGCAAAACCCCGATAGGCATTTGGGGAGTATATGCCTGCAACCCAAACAACAGAGCATATAATTTATGAGCAACGTAAAATTAAAAAAAGAGGGGGTCACTGTGGGTGGGGGAGAAAGTAGTTGCTTTTTTATAAAGAGTTAGGTGGTGTTGGTGAAGCAGCAAGTACTCAAAAAGTGCTAGACAAGAAAAAGAACGAATATCTCGAAAATTACATTCAGTGGAGAAGTAATCCAGCCTCTTGAAATAAGCATACGTGAAAATCTGGTTAAGGTTACGCAATTCATCCTATTACAAAACATATAAAATATTGTAAGTGATAATAAGCCAATTGCCTTATATCAGATGTATCAAGGATATATAACAATCTCCTTCTCATATGTGTACTTGAATGGTTTGCATCTTGGTATGGGTCCATCTTCACCAGTTGTTATCGAGGTGCATCTACTCAATCTAAAAAAAACACATTGCATTAATTTAATATCGAAAGGACCACAAGTCAACAAAGATAGATTGCGAAGGTTAAACACCAAGCACCTCCTTCAGTTCCATATAAAATAAAATCTACTGAAAGGAGCCACAATAAGTAAAAGCTGAAGGAGAATTCAAAATTTACCTAGCAATATCGCCACGCAATATGTTCAAAAGAACTGTTTCAGCAATATCATCTGCGTTATGTCCAGTAACAACCTTGTCTACTTTCAACAATGCAGCGCCTCTGTCAAGGGCCTTTTAAGACACATAAAAAGATGTTCCATTAGATACATATATTGTATCTTAGATCTCGCAGCAAACTTGTAATTAGGGGTGTGCCAGGGGGATTTAGCGTTGAAGTCTAAAAATGGGAAGAATAACCAATCAATGGAAATGAGAATTGTGGTTGCAGCACAAAAAGGGTAGCTAATTGGTCAAACTAAAGAGCAAATTCGATACCTGACGACGAAAAACACCACAAAATGTACAGTTATTCTTTAAGCCAATCATCTTCACAATCTCATCCATTGTCCATCCATACAAATCCTTGTATGAAACAATCTTCAAAGGCAACCCATACTGAGGAGAACATGCATGAAGAGAATTAACCAAACCAAGTATTGTTTAGAAATTTATTATAACAAAAAATTCCAGTAAAAATGCATATCCTTACCTGAATTTCATTTCTCTTGACTGTTTCAAGAGAATCATCTCTATAACCCGTAATTCCTTCGTCAATAGACAATAAGAACAGATCCAGACCATAATTATGCCGCCGATTCAGTTCTGATAAAACATAAGCGAGAACAGTTGAATCTGCAAGGAAACAAGAAGGGCAAGCATGAATACCTATATACCATCAAATGGAATCTATCATAACAAGGCAAAGCAGAAAACAATATGAGAGAAGAAAACCACCTTTTCCACCAGAAGCACCAATAGCAACACGCTCACCAGGCTTGAATAGCTGGTTGTCAACGATTGCTTGGTGTATTTCTTCCTCAAATACTTGATAAAAACATTCCCTGCATATCTTTTTCCACCCAAGACCAAAACTCTATATAAATTTTCAAAATTGAGAACAAAGAAAAATTGAAAATAAGAAAAGGAAAGGAAAATCACCTGTTCTAGTGTTTTAGGTCTTTTAAGAGCCGCCCTTTTCTGGTTACAGAGGCAACAAAGGCGAGTTCCAGTCTTCTTGGACTTCGTATCAGCCTCCTCCATCAGATGGACTATTATTTAAAGACTGTGGAACAAATATCAAGTCTTTATTTGAAAATTGAATGCATAAAAAAGAAAGACTATATTATAGATATTAGCTTATTTACTTGTACCAGAGCCAAATGTTTTATGAACTTTTTTATACTATTGGAAGCTACGAAACAAGTGAGTGAGTAACAGGAACATTCAATGTTAAGTTTCAACAAGCCTTGCGAATTGCCGGAGAAAAGGAACAAGCTTCACATAAATTGCTAGCAAATTAACGAGCTGCAACGCGTGTAATTGCAAATAGAATCTACTTAAGTCAACCAACTAATGCATAAAAATAACAACCGCGTCGTTTTCATATATGAAGCAGCAAAATTAGGTTCACAAATCTTATAATACAATCAAAATGTAAAGCCAAAGATACGTAATCCTTGAAATAAAGTTCATGTCAACAGAATTCTCATGTCTGATTTGAATCACAAGACTTTAAAAGCCAGTGTAGGAAATGAGGAACAGAGCATAAATGATTGAATTAGAAAATAATAGAATTAACTAACCTCAATAAGATTGGTGAATGTCGTAGGCTAAACTGATGGAGTGAGACGGTAGAGAAAGACGGTTGTTGTATGCCGCAACTGTGAGGAGTGCAAGTAAGAAAGCAATCCCGATAAAAATGAGGGCGGTGGAGTGGTTCTGTGCCGTCGGCAGCTGGATGAGTTTGGGGGATGATTAGGATTTAGGAGTTGGGCCATTAAAAATGTTTGAAAGACGGCCGAATCACATTGTTAAAGATTTACTCAATCCAATTAGCGACACAGATATTTTTTGGGTTACTATTAGTTGATAGATTAAATATATTTTTTTTTTTTGACATGTTTTATACCTCAATTGCTCTTTTGATGTCTGATCTATTGAAATTACCTATTTGGTGTCTGATGTATTCAACTTTGGCCTATTTAGTACCTAACATATCGAATTTTAATACGGTAACATAAAAGACTATTGAAGATCGGCAATTCTATACATGATCAACGAAACATACCCATTCTCTAAATGACGATATAATTATTTCACGTTTTTTGTGTTGTTAGATACACTTTATGTAGTAAAATTAAATAGATAATGCACTAAATAAGCATACAGTGAATACGTTAAGTACTCAATAAGCAAAAAGTGAATACGATATACACCAAATAAGCAATTTCATCAGGTCAGATACTAAAAAGGTATTTGAGGTATAGAACAGACCCTAAAAAGGTATTTAATCCATTAGTTGATTATTTAATGACTTTTCTGAATGATTTTGTAGTAGAATTTTTCGATGTTTGTTAAGTGATTTTATAGATTCAGATAGCAACTCTTGGCATTTAGATGCCAAATTTCAGTTATAGCTCATACATTTTATCTTGTTCTAATGCTAAATTTTGATATATTAGAGCAAATTACGACCATGTACAAAATGATTATATTTTATTTAAAATTGATGTACCGGAAATGAAAGATTTTATGATAAGTTTTGCATGGATATGTTAATCTGCTGCAGTTTTTTCGTACAACAGACTAATTTTTATAAAATAGATGTAGTTTCGCCACTTGTTCCATAACATTAAATCTCTTGTATACATACTGTTCGATTGATTAGCAGAACGGGACCAGAATTCCATAAGAATTTCCAAAGAAACATCTGTTCACTCCGTACACTAAATATTATCATTTTAACTAATTTATAATTTTTAAGATAATAACAAACTCAATAAGATGATTTATTAGTTTACCCTTTCATAAATGTCCTATTCAATGTTCAATACTTTATTAATATGTTTAACAAAAACAATTTGAACTATAAACCTCTCTTGTTATTGAAGATTATAATATAATTATCTTGGAAGTTGAACAAATTAATAGAGGTAAGAATGGAAAATTTGAAAAAAAAAACATTTTGGAAATACAAAATGACAATAAAAGAGAGACAATGAAATCCCTCTAAAACAACAATATTTAATAGACGGAGGAGTCTTATGTTTCATTGTTTTGCAATCTTGGAACCTATTATTTTCAACTAATGTCTAATGATACTGCCCCAAATTTATTTCTTAATAAATTTATAATTACGAGCTGGTTGGAAGATAAGTTGAAAAGATTGTAACAAATAATATCAGAGGAAAAGACCCTTCAAATTCAAATATCTATTCTAACTAATTCACAGTTTTTAATATTAACAATAAACCGAATGAGGTAATTTTCTAAGTTACCCTTTCATAAATACCCTATTCTATTTTCAAAACTTCATTAATATGTTGAAATATTAATTCTTAATCTTCTTATCTTGGATATTAAAATATAATTATTTTAGAAGTTGAACAAATTAATAGGCGTAGGAATAGAAAACTTGAAGAAAAAAATATTGAAAATACAAAATAATAACAAAAAAAGATATCAAAATCTCTCTAAAACGATAATATTTAATAGGCGGAGGGAGTAATATAATAAAATATCAATATTTTTTTCCATATGCTTCAATACTGATCAAATAATGAACAAAAATAGTATACCAGTAAAATCAAAAATCACATGAAGCTCATAAAGCTCCAAAAACTATTTGTACAACCTGAGGTGACAAATTTCTGGCAAAATATTTCTGTCACTGGCACCTAAAACAATCAACTTCCCATGTTTCTTTTACATTAACTAATCACTTTTCCTGCTTGTGCTCGCCCTGAAGCCGCTGTTGTATATCTTGCTGCAGCACCTCCATGTAGTCCTGCATATGACCAACATTCAGCTTTAGACTTGCTACTAAGGACAACAAATTCTATGGATAAAAAATCATTTATGTCGTCCTTAAAACTTTCAAGTTTGAGCAACCAATAGTTATTAGAGAGAAATTTGTGTCAATAGTCAACATGATTCAAATTTTGAAATTCTTATGCTGACCCAGCACTATGTCAAGCGTCTCACGGGTATGATTTACGAAATTCTTATCCAGCTAAAAAATTGGTTTTTTCATTCCCACCTTTCTCACAATAAAATAAAGCTGGCATAATATAATGGACTTAGCCTTGAATCGCCATATTAAAATTTCGGCCAAAATGGCTTTACTGAGACCGAAACAGAACTTCAGCAACTTGGATTCAACAATGATTTCACTACGCTAGCAGCACAAAGTCGAAAGTTCAATGACCAAAGGAACTTTTTACCCTAAATACACAATAAATGCCAGAACCAAAGTGGATTCATTGTGGACTACGGTGGCAAGGCCCATTCAAGATTAACGTAGGTAAACTAACAAGAATTAGGATTGCCAAAACTTACATTGATTATATCCTCATCGTTGGTCAACTCGTTCAAAATATCGAATCCAGTTTCATCGCCATTCATCCTAGCAGCATTTTCAGCTACTGCATGGAAGATATCTACAGGTTCATTCAACTCCCCAATCCTCTGAGCCACTTCCTGCAGGTCAATCTGAGGTTTGGCAGAACATGGAAATCGATTACAACAACATTTTCTAGTCAAACAAAATTGAATCACTTGAACAGTAAATTCCTTTAAAAAAGCAGCACTTTTTTTTGTTATAGCACAAACCTGAACATTTCCATCAAAGCTCCTCTCGTTGGGTTCAGATTCCAGGGGAGTAAATGACTGAGCTGCTGGCCCACCACCGAGAACCTGGGAAACCAACGGCATCATCTGTTGCATCATCCTTGAAAGATCAAGACCACCACCACTGCCACCGCCTTGGCCACCTCCTAAACCTGAAAACATGTTCCCAAGACCTTGGTTTTCAACCTGCTGCGCGATTTGGCCAACTGTATTCATAACTTGAGGGTTCTGAGTGAGTTGTTGCAGCATATCCCTCAAGACATTGGGAGAACCAACCCCGGTTTGCTCTGAGACACCAGCCAATAAGCCATTCAGTGCAGGGCTTTGTATCATCTCAGCCATCATGCCAGCAGTATCTAACTGGGCAGCACCAGAATTTTGCTGTCCCCTTTCAGGATTCCTACCAACGGAAGGGGGTACTTGACCTGCTCCTGAGCTATTTGCACCAGAGATATGAGATGCAAGAGACTGCAGAAGCTGTTGGCCACTTGTTCCGCTGTTCAAGTTCTGGCTAGTTGGGACAGAGCTGGTTCCATCTACTGATGGTTTCGGCTGCCTGCTTTTCCGCTAGTCCCATCAAATAACAAACAAATTTCAGTTCAATATCCATTTTTTCAGGGGAATATCAACATACCCATTTATCCAATTAAATGGTCAGTAGATGTGAATGATCCAAATGAGCACACAAAATTTCATCAAACTAATTCACTTAAATGAACAGTAAAAATGAGAGCAAGCACATGATTTCATTTTCTTTCCAATTCCTCTTATCACAAGCAATATATTGACTCGGTAAACATAAATAATTCAGAACTTTCACCTACGCGTGAGATAGCGCAAGGATTATATGATAGCAATAATCAAGAATTTCAAATAACCTTGACAACTAACTAATGCTTCAGTTGTCTCAGCAGAGATGTTATAATAACAAACTTAAATAAAATGCTTAACAAATAAGTAACTCAATTATTCAATTTACCTTGCGATCCAAACCTCCCATCCCTAATCCAAGAGGAATAGTTTGAACATTCTCTGAAGGATCATGCTTCTCACTGGAACTTGGCACATTTTCTGAAGTCCCTCCAGATTTTATTGAAGTTTCTTCACTTGAGCATCCCACTGGGCAAGGTGGTGCATCTTTTGAGCTCAAAAAGTTCTCCTTGTTATCACCATTGCTTCCTTGGGCAAGTTCATCTTGTTTCTGACCAGTGTCTAGCATTGATCAGCAAAGATCACCGAACCTCTAAGAGCAAAAAATAAAACAGTACATGAAACATACCTTTTGTTCATTGCCATCAGACACTAAACCAGATGACGACACAGTAGATTCCCCTCTATTTTCCATCATAATATTGCGATCTACATTGCTTGCATCATAACCAGCACCAAAACTGACAGTCCCTGCATGAACAAATAATATATTAGCACCCTCAGTAAACAACAAACATTTGCTTCTTGTATCAATCAACTACACACCTGGTGCAGGCAGATCTCCTTGCATAGTGCCATAAAGACCTCTAAGATGTGAATTGACCTGAGCCATGACAGAAGATAGTAATGTAGGATCAGATAGAGGCTGCGAAACAGAAACACCCGGACCAGGTTGTGCACCGCTTGAAACCGCAGCACCAGCAGAATGAGGGGGCACCGCTGCAGTGACATTTCTCAATGGTAGCACCCGCAGCGGGCCCGAGACGGCTGAGCCAGTACCATTGCCCTGTCCTCCCTGCATCCCCTCCCCAATACTTGAACGGGTTCCCACACCTGACAAAACAGGTGCAAGTGCGGTACCTGATGATGAAGAGCGTTAGCCAGACGCTGAAGATTTTGTATAAATAGAAAATTGAGTAGGCATGTTTTCCTTACCAGCATGTATATGTATGTTTACGTTCCTTGGCACATTGCCAACCCCAGCAGTCAGGTGTGGTTGTATAGTAGAACCCCCAAAGAGAGAATTTGTTTGTAGTGGGAACGGCTGGGAAAAGAATTTAAGAGTGTCACACATAGCTAAAGATCGTGACAGCCACCACAATCAATTCATAAAAGTCAAACGCAGTTAAAATACTGCATAAAAACAAAGGATGTGAATTCTTAAGAGCTTTTGCACTCAACACAACATCAATCATTTAGATTGCACATATATGTTCTCAAGGGAAAAAAATCATTTGATTTGCAGTTCTCATGGGTAGAGGTTCGCATGCACAAACACATTCATTGATGCTTGATCATTTCTTTTGCCTTGCATCTACCTATGCAGCATAATTTTCATAACATTCTACGCTTGACATGCTCCCATAACATTAGCACCATTTTTTGGCTACCAATTTCTGTTCTTACTGAAAAATCCCATATGCATGAAGTTCAACACATAAATATATACATCTGAAATTAAAGACTTAAACAATATCCCAGTGCAAGTGGTATGTAATCAATACATATATGGACGTTTGATGATGTGGTAAAAAAAACTAATATCATCAGGCTTGGTTATCAGGATGGTCTCGTGTAGGAAGGATCAAAACCCCATGTAACTTCTGTTTGAAAAACAAAATTCAAAAATGGTGTGTCAACTTAAAAAAAATAATATACTTCTCTGTGAAGGAGATCTCTAATATCCTGAAAGCACATAAATACATAATTGTGATTCTATCAGATAACACATATCAAGCAAATATCAACTGAAAAGTTTAAAATGCATGCTGCAGCAAGCCAGTAAGTCAATTCAAACTGTCTTATTAGGCAATATTGTCACCTACAACCACATCTTGGACACAAGATGCACATCATTTCAACAGTACCAAAATGACCACCGATATACAAGTATTCAACAATTGACAGGAGTACGATAGCACAATTACAAACCTGGACCATTATTGGATTAGGCCCTGATGGAGACACATAAACTGCAGGCCCAGGATTTACAGAAGCTTCAGCCTGCAAATCCCACAACACAGAATATAAATACTACTTGATCAAGAATCACACAACAGTACAATGTTTTAGACAGTACCGGAGGGTGTCCCATATGCAATGTCAACATTGTCCGACCAAGCTCCAAAAACAGAGCACCCAAATGTTGCATCGCAAGTCCAGAATGCATAGATTCTGTCTGAATTTGACCCCTCGTAGATGGATCACTAGAAGCACCATCTTGCTCTAGACGTCCTGCAATATGCTACATAGAGGCAGCACATTAAAAATAGAATATCAGATTTATAAAACTGTTAAAAAATTTGTTCAGAGTAGGTATTTTAGAAAAGGCATCTCCTTTTTTTCCAGCAAAAATGCTAATATAAGTAATCTTAACAAAATATACACAAGTCAAGAAACAATACTGTGCATGAGACACAAAAACAATTACCATAATATACCAGAAATATTGAGCCAAACAAGAATAGCTATTGACACAATCTTGCGCACAAGAAATTCAACTCAAAATGAAAAGGTCCAGGAGAGAGAAATCTAAAGTATTCAGTTGAAGAAATTACAGATATTGTAGCGACTGCACGATCTCCAAGTAGTCTTTCTGCTTGTCGCAGGACAATGTTCAACGCTTGTAAGCTCCGGACATTAGAAGGCAATTCTACCCTTGGCATGTCTTCTGTGTTGTTTGGAGAAGTGTGTGGTTGACTCCCTAAACAAAGTAAAATGAGTTCATTTCAACAATATTCAAGAAAAGCATATTTCAGATATAGTACTATCATCACCATTTTGCGACAAAGAATGATCCAAGCGTGTCATGAACTCAGAAAGTGTAGTCAAAGCATCAGGGATTGGCTGTAGTGAATAAAAAATAATGTTTAGAAATGCATAAAAAGATCAAAAGTAAAAAGAACGATAGAAAAATCTACTACCAAGTGAATAGAAGGAAGAGGTACTGCTGCAGTCATAGGAATTTGCATGACTTGGGGTAAAGATTGAAAAGGTTGACCAGGAAATGCCTGCCCAGTATGTGTTTGGTTTCTGGTTTGACCCTGAGCATTACCATCAGTTTGTGAAGCTACAGCAGTTTCATTTCCCTGAGGAGACCTACCACTCATAGTAGGCTGCAAATGAAATACCTCATAAACAAGCTCAGTATCCATATAAAACATTAATTAATCAGTATAAAATTGAAGAATCCAAAGTGTTGAGGTAAGTTCTTGATTTCTTACATGCACTACAAATCTACATTGAGTAGGGAAGGTTAAAATTTATCATCCTGAATTAATTTATCAAACGCTGACATAATACTTCCACAATGAAGATTTAAATTTCACAACTTCAAATATCTGTAATAATTGTCTGACTTAAATAGAAGCAGAAGTTTTGGTTGTAAAGACTCAAATAGCAGAACTTATACAGGACATGAACCAAATTCATGTGATTTTGTATGCATATAAGTGAATGTATCAGAAAAGTGCCATAGCCCAGTTAATTATATAATTGAAATTAAAAAAAAATTGCATTTATTTTGTGCCCAATAACTATACTAGAGCAATCCAAAGATAGATAACCAATTTATTTGGTTGCTCAAATGCAAAATAATAAAAAAGACAGAACCAAGGTAATGGATTGATCCTAAGCTCAAGTCCTCTCAAAAAATCGGACTTACCTTTCCACCCAATCAGACTAGAGCCTACAATACAAAAAAAGCAGAAGCAAAAAAAAAAAAATTCTTAATACCCTCTTTGAAGTTTCAACACCAGAAATATTCTCCCAAAATTCCTGTGTTATTACCCCTACAGCCACTACCTTATGACCTCCACCAAGGCATAATTAACACTAGCCCCTTGTATTCATTTGTTCTGTCTAGAATGTTCTGGCAGCTTGCAAGAAAATTTCCTAATTTGACCAGCCATATAGGAAATTCTCTATCATAGATAGTACAAATGCATAAGAAGGGTACTTCAATCATAAATTTCACTTAGTATTTCAGATAGATTTGATGAATGGTAAAAATAGAATTCAAAGAGATAAAATAAATCCATCACATGCATATGAGGAAAATCTGTAAGCAACTATTACTAACCATGGTTGGGAACTGCATGCCACCAATGCCACTAGTTGCAGTCTGACTACCAACGCCAAATGAGTTCAGTACTGCACCAATGACCTACAAACAAGAACAGCATATATTAAGTGATATGACAGCCAAACACAATATAAACCTCTACCGAAATCCTTGCTAAAAACCTCAAATGATAATGCAAAACACACCCGTGATATGTCTGGAGCAACTGCTTCACCCGATTCCCCAACATTGAATGTCCCGAGAACTACACTATGTGATATTTGCCCAATGCGATTATGAGGGGTTCCAGCAGTAGCATCATTTCCTACCAAATTTTATTAAACAACTATTCATACATTTACCACATAGCAGCTAAACTGAAGAGAGAGAGCTGGGGGACACAAAAAACTCATATCCGCACTACAACAAATCCACACTAACTTAAGAGATAAGTACCGCGATTAGCATTATTAGCATTTGTATCTCCTGAGCTAGTATTTTCTGCGGCTTGCTGTATTGGCTGCCTTGCAACCAGGTGCAAGGTATGCCCATTGTCCACTTCTTCAAAATAGTCAAGGAACTTGTGATCCATTTTAAATTTTTTTAAGAATTAGATGCAATATTATAAACCTATAAAGATAAAATGTAAGATGGCTGAAATGATTGGATACGATATTCAGAGAGGAGATGTTCATCCTTCAAGACCTTTCCTCGAAAGATCAGTCTCTGCTGACCCACAGGAACACCAATTTCAGAAGCTATTTTCTCCTTGAACGCTTGAACTGACATCTGATATCCACAATGCAATCATGATAGAACATTAGACCTATGCAAAGCTAAAAAAATAAGTGAGAGAGGTTGAGATTGGCGCTGTCAATGAGATTCATGCTTACATTTTTATCCACCTTAAAACTATAAATCTGTGAATCTAGAGTTTTGACATTCAGTTCAACAGTTGCATCTGAACCTTCTCCAGATGCAGGGCTTGTACTGGAACCTTCATTGGAGTACTGATCTGCCATGATATCTCAGCAGCAACTCTAAAACACATAAAGACCATCTAGGAAAATTATATTGCTATACAAAATCTGAAAACACATACAAAGCAAAACAGGTAAAATAGCCTGTGCAGGATGTAGCTCTTAAATGTGGATCTCAATTGTAGTCAGCCTCCTCTTCTCAAGGCAATCATTTACTTGACCACCTCTAAGAGAATCAAATAGTACTACCCATCTCCCATTATAGACTACCATTAAGTCACGGAAAACCAGAAGCTTAAAAAAGCTATTCAAGAAAAATAATGAGCTTCTATTCTACGATCTATAACAAGTGCATGTCTTAAACAGCAAGATAACGAAGATCCACACAGAACTTCGTATCTTTTAGATAAATCTTTAAAAACTAAATGATGAGGCATTTCCAGAAAACAACATTATGAATATATTATCCAGCTTTTGGCATCATATCTTTCACCCATCCAACTAAAACCACCCAAACAGCAAACTTCATAAGGTCATTGGATAGGATCCCTGATCATAAATAAATTCCAGCAAAAAGGACAGGCAAATGCTACACTCTTCCAAATTGTAGCCTGCTCATCATATGACGAAAAGAACACAAACTTGGACAAAAAAATCCGGCAGATAAAAAGATCTATTTTTCATTCAATATTAATACAAGTAGTAAAACATTTCGGTTCACAAATAACAAATCAAAATATGATGATAGCGCCTCATTCTGCATAAATTGCATCTAGGGTTTATAATAAACATATAAACACAAGGTATTACGAACACATGGATAAAAGTAAGAGTAGGAAATCCAACCTCTACCAGCCCTGAATAAATGAAAAGATTAAAAAAATCAGAATCGGTGGAGGAAGATGGAAGCTTGCGGCTTTCTTTACCGCCAGAAATTGCAGGATGAAAGACTGAGGAATGGATATGCAGATGACTTTGGAAGGAAGATATGAACTTTTTACGGGTTCGCCAAGGAATCTAGCCTGCAAAGCGAATGCGTCGCCGAATTAAGCTTTGGTGTAGATTCTAGAACAGTCTAAACCAATGAACGGTACGTTGACGCGAGTCACAGGCTCACAGCAATAGTGAAACGACACTGATTTGTGCGTTTGAACTTTTGCCAAAAGCTCTGTTTGGCATTCAAAACAAAAAAGTTGAAATAGCATTGTGCAAATGCTAAACTAATGGTAAAAGAATATACTGGCAAATTATAAAAGAATATTAATTTTATAATTTGAGTTCATATGTTTTGTTCTTTTACAAGTTCTCTTTCAGATTTCAATACATAAATAAGGCTTAATGTGTGAAAAATCCAAATTTTGAATTCATTACAAGTTGTAAGTTTTCTAAATAAATTGAATTCCTTCGAATTTTAGATTTTCAATACCCTACTTTTTTTAGCACTTTTTCCTACTCTCTTTTCATTTCCACTTCATTTTTTACCTTTATTTCGGGTATGTTGATTATAAACAACAATGTTTATTTGAATATGAATTCACTAATCATAACACCAATAGTCAATGAAGCTATTTTGCTGAACCAGAACTAATGGTTTCATATATTTTTCAACAGACAACAACGAATAATACTGATGCTTCCATATTTTCTTTAACAGACATCAACGAACAATACCAATGCTTCTAAACTAGTTAAGAGTAGCGAGTTATCATTTCCGAAGCAAAGCGGAACGGATTATGTGCGCTTATCAGGTAGCTTTTTATCTAATAGCAACATAAGTAATTAGCTTGACCTGGATGCAATTGGTTCCAAGAGCTACCTAGGAATAAGGACCAGATATTCGATTCGTGATTGTTATTGCCAAGTTCCCATAAAACCGTTCATAAAGCACGTGTTGATTTCTCATTCAATAATCAATAAGAGAAGCACAAAGCTTTCCGGTATCTTGTTAAACAAATCAAGAAACCAACACCTCTATACATTGTGAGTAAGAAATAGATATAAAACGATTGTAAGGTTATAGAAGCGAATATATTTAGTCCTCACGCCACATCTTTGAGCACTTCTCATTCAAGCAAAAGTAGAAAATAGTTGCTGGCTCATCGGCTGACCTGATCTGAAGCTGCTGGAAGCGTGCCTTCCCAAAGTTGCAATGAGGACATGTTGCTAGCACAGGAAAGAGAACATAACATACCGTTAATAGAAAATAAACATTTATAACAAAATGAAAATTTGAAGCAATGGTTAAAAAGAAGAGACTGCCAAGAAAAATTCCTTATAAAAGGCTTCAGTCTCCAACACTGGCATAATTAAACTGCGCTCATTCTACTTAACTGTAGAAAGACTAATCCTCACAACGGCCGATACGAACCATCAATTAATATGATTATGATTGTAAGCATAGTAGTCTAGGCACTGAGGCGCAAGGCCGCGCCTAGGAGACCTCAGCTAAGTTGCGAGAAAAACATGTCAACGAATCTTCTCCACCACATGATTTTGCTTTGTAAAACAATATCTGGGAATTCTAGAATTAAAGAATACCCTGTTCAAATAACTTGCCTTTCAATCTAGAAACATGTGGGGCGACCCTTTATTGCATTCAGCTCGAAGAATGTAATTACTCTGATCAGTGTTTTTTGTTTTTAGTCTACAACTAAAAAATAAGCTGTAGCTTGACAGGCAACGACTTGCACCTAGCTTAACAGCCTCGATTTGCAAGCCATCAATATCTATGGTGGAAAAAGCCTTTTGAAGACAGCAATAACTGATATAAAAGTGAAAATTCATCACTCATAAAACTTATTTGGAGTTCAGGATTAATTTTCTGAACCATGAATTATGCTTCTGTACATCCAATCCTACACCTATTAGCAAATGTAATTACCGAACAAAGGAAAATAACTAAGGGGAAAAAGTGACAAAGAATTTCTGCAAATTGGCATGCTAACCATTACTGAAAACGAACTACAAACATGGAGAATAAACAATAGAAAAACAACTTAAGTGGTGAACCTTTAGTTTGAGAGAGAAGATGAGAAAACAAGTAAAACAAAACAATCTTTAAACCCTTAGGAAGACAATAATCAGATGAAGTGAATTGTACCTTTAGTTTCAGAACCGCCTTTCATCATGTCATCTAGGGTGAAAACTGGCTCAATTTCTTTTTTAACGAGTTTCTGCTTTCTCTTGATCTTAACCTGAAAACTAAAATTATGATCATACACATTCATCCTATCCAACGACAAAATCAAAAAAATATTAAGGTGCTCTAATAATACCCCACTCTCTATGGAACAGAAGTAAGAGCAAGTTGGGCAATAGAATCTGGCTGCTTGGCCCATGTTTGGGAGCTCGTACAGCAACAGAACCCCACAAGTTGGGCAAAATTCCATTCCTTAGTTGAATCTTTATCCGCATCAATCAAAACCAGGTATAAAATACATTGTCACAAGCAATTCAACCGAAGCATTTTACACAAAAAAAACTTAAATGTTTCCATATGGAACTTCGATCAATTGGATTCAAGAGAAGGAAATAAACCCTGGCCTAGGTCACAGGATCTGGTTTTTTTCAATTTACTAAAACTTCATTCACGACATGCATTCGGGAAATTTCTTAAGAAAATGAAGATGATAAAAAATGTTTACCTGAGACGGAATTTGAGAAGAGATGATCGGAGAGGCGGCTGTGGTTGTTCGCGGGAGGGGAAAGAAGTGGGACTGCCGAGGAAAAAAATCGTGTCTCCGTTCCTGTTACCCGTTCCTGTTCCCTCAATTAAAATATTTCACTTATCAATTTTCATTATGTTTTAATAATGACGGAATTTGAGAAGAGATGATCGGAGAGGCGGCTGTGGTTGTTCGCGGGAGGGGAAAGAAGTGGGACTGCCGAGGAAAAAAATCGTGTCCCCGTTTCTGTTACCTCAATTAAAATATTTCACTTTTCAATTTTCATTATGTTATAATAATTATTCATTTCCATCTTCTACTTTTTTTTTTTTAATTAAAATATAATAAAAATTGACACGTATCATATTTTGATTAGGGGGACAATCATGGAAACATTATTTAAGGATAGAGGATCTTTTTCTAGTGCCGAGTGCACCCGCACCACTGTTTTTTTATACCATGTTTGGGATGAAGCTTATTAGAATGGAATGACATGGCAGGAACTCATTTCTTCCCATTTCCATCCAAACAGGCGACGAATTTTAAAGAAAAAGAAGATGGTAGGAAAGAAAGTGAGGGAAAGAATTTATATGAAGGACTAGTTAGGGATTGTTTTCCCAGGTTACTTTTTCGAAAAGCTCTATTTTCAAGTTTTTACTATAAGTAGCAGAATTAATTTTGAAAAAAACAAATCAGGCAGTTCCTAATTATATAGTATGAATGATCAAAATGTGTTGTTCAAAGCTAAAATATGTAATTCTATTAAAAGTTTGTGAGAGCAACTTATTGGAACAGCAGCTTGAAAAGCAATACCAAACAGATCCGAAGTGTAATAATTTTTAAATTATGATGTCTAGGAAGAAGAGATGGAATTTTAGAAGAGTTTATATTGCAATTACTTAAATATCAATGAATGTTAAAGGGTGAAAAGAGACATAGTTTGTAAAATAAAATAAAAAGAAAGGTTGAGAAATGTAAACAGTAACTTTTCGGTTGAGATTCCGTCATTTTGGTGGGAATACATTTGCTGCATTTCAATGGAATAGATAAAAAAAATAAAATCTTCCCAAATATCATCCCATGACAAAAATTCATGGTACAAAACACAAGATTTTAAATCTACCTATTTCCTTTCTCTTCAATTCCACCCATCCAAATAGAGCCTTGCTTGTTTATAAAATATTATCATGTTTTACATTAAAAATATCAAAATCAAATCCTACCTGATCTACAAATTCTAAGCTCGGATTAGATTCGGATTGACTTTATTAAATCATTTTCATTCTCAAACCCGACTTAGGACCCAGATTGAAGAATTTATATAACTATGTATAAATTGTTACATAAATTATCTATTAAATTATTCATTTTGTTTATGAATTATTTTAGATTAAAAATCTTGTGTTTTGTACCATGAATTTTTGTCATGGGATGATATT
>CATIWQ010383040.1:0-28131 GCA_949673415.1 Euphorbia schlechtendalii
CATTTTCAATCATTAAACATATGGTTTTGTTTCATTTTATACTTCATATAAAAGATTTCATATGGTATGTAGTTGTTTTTTATGCAAATGCAGAAACTAGGTAAATCTTGGAAGTAAAATGAACAAAAGTGGAATTCTATGGAAAAAGAGTGAAAAAGGTGCAAAAAGATACATGTAACTTAAGGAATTGGCAAAGGATCGAAGATGTCGAAGAATGGTAGAAATCGCAAAGAGGAATCATGAGAAAAAGGCATGTCACGATCGTGACACATATATCACGGTCGTGACTTGTTAACCTTCACAATAGAAAGATGCCAACCAAGTATTCACGGTCGTGATCTTAACGGTTTTTGGTCAACTCTTCTCTTTTTTCAACCGCCATCAACTACCAACCGAAAAGACACCTTTTGGAAGTCAACCAATCATGAAAAGGTGCCTTTCCATTGTGGATGAGGATGAATCTTTGCATCCAATCAAAATGAAGTGATGCAACTCTTCGCCAATGGACACGACTCTTTATTTGGATAGACGCAACCCTTCACACTCTATAAATAGGGTTCAAAACTCAAGAATTTTGTGGTGCATTATAGTGCGTGGGCATATGTCATGATTAGAAGGCATTGAATGATAGTATGCGTGTATAGATATAGAGTGTAATATCTAGATTTCGCTACGTTCAAAGTCTTAGCGAGAAAAATGTATAAATGATTCGATTCCTATTTCGATCATTATATTTCTACACAAATTCAAGCGGTTTGTTGTATGAGTGTAATTGCAAAGCACTTATCAGTAAAATTTTTTATTCTTCAACATTCTTTTATTCGAGATTCATAAAGAATAGCATCCTAGCAGAGGTTCTGTACGAGTCAAGACCGGATTCAAAGTAGACGCAGGAATTGCGGGAATTGATGACTCCCATTAAAGAGTGGATACAGTTTGATCAACTTTAGCTTTCACTTTTTTACCTTACAACTTACTTTATTTTCTGCTTATACTTTCTATTTCGAAGTTTATGATATGTCTATGTGTCATAACGAGTAACTCATTTTGCATCATTTATATTAATCAAGTTATATGCTTTCGAGTTAACTTTAAGAGTGATTTCAGGGTTAACAAGATTGTGTATAATCACTGGATTTGTGATTATAACACTGTTTAGTGAGCCAACATTTTTAGAGTGGTAACTTGCTAAATATGGCTATGTGAGAGCAACCCGTACTAAGCATAGTAATATAGTTATCCAAGTTCTTATAAGTGTCATAATTCGTTTACCCTAGATTTAGAAAAGTCATCTCATGTGTTGCTCTACGGTGAATTATTGAATATTAGGGTGTCTAGAACCTTATTTGTTGAAGTTATCTAATGTATGAAATATTCTTGATGATTTTGCATGTTTTTCTTTGTTAAACTTGTTCGTGGGAATATCTTTATATTTTACATCTTCTCTAGTTTGTTCATACATCTATCCATTCATCCGTTTATCATCCAAATCCCTCCAATATAAATTCCATATTTTCGTTCACCCCGTTATTCTTATTTGTCTTTAGAACTGGTTCCTTCCCTGTGGGATCGATATCTTTTAAAACTACATCGAAACTGTATACTTGCAATGGTCACTATTTTTCTATTTTGATAAGTGGTTTTGACAATACCTGTTCATATTTAGAACTTTTATCTTATCGATAGAGAAGCGAGGAACTAGGTTTTTGGCTTCATTACAGAATATAAGCCCTCAGAATTAGTGGAGTCAAAACCTTGCGATTAGGGTACTTTAAAGCATTTGGATGCAAATGTTTTGTACTAAAAAATAAAGAACAATTAGGAAAATATGATCCTAAATCTGATGAAGCGATATTTCTTGGCTACTCAACACATAGCAAAGCATATAGAGTCTTTGTCAAGAGAACAACTACATTAGAAGAGTCAGTACATGTAGATTTCGATGAGACTAACCATGTAGTAAGAAGAAATGGATCATAGGAAGATGGAGACTCAGTCTCACATAAAGGATCCTCTGAACCAATACAAGAAGAACCCTCAACAAAGGATGAACCATTTTAGATCAGATTCTCAAATCAAGGAGTTGAAGAGCAAGCTCCAGAAGCAAAAGAAGACCCTGTTTATCATGATCTACTCAAGGAGACAATGACCAAGAAGGATCATCCAAAAAGACTAATCCTTGATGCTTCTCAGAACCCAGTACTTACCAGGGGATAACTCAATAGAATGACAAGTCATCCTGCATCGTTTCAATCATGGAGCCAAAGAAATTTGAAGATGCGGAACATGATGACAGTTGGATAATGGCCATGCAAGAAGAACTTGGTCAATTCACCAGAAATGAAGTATGGGACCTTGTCCCATCACCAAAGAACAAGTCCATCAATGGTACTAAGTGGGTACAAAGCAAGACTTGTGGCTCAAGGATATAATCAACAAGAGGGAATTGTTTATGACGAAACATTTGTACCAGTAGCCAGACTTGAAGCAATAAGGATCCTCTATGCCTTCACATCCCATTATGGGATTCAAATTATACCAAATGGATGTAAGGAGCGCCTTCCTAAATGGAGTCATTGCTGAAGAAGTCTATATCAGGCAGCCTCCTGGATTTGAAGATTTAAAGTATCCAAATCATGTATTCTGATTAAAGAAAGCCTTGTACGGATTAAAGCAAGCTCCTAAAGCTTGGTATGAAAGACTAACAAGTTTTCTTATCTCCAAAGGATACATCAGAGGCAAGACAAACACAACATTATTTATCAGAAGAAGGAAAAAAGACATAATCTTTGGAGCTACTGATGAAAAGATGTGCAAAGAATTTAGATCTCAAATGAAGAATGAATTTGAGATGTCTATGATGGGAGATTTAACCTTCTCCCTCGGCCTTCAGATCAAACAAAGCTCGAATGGGATATTCATCAACTAATCTAAATATACCAAGGAGGTTCTGAAGAAGTTTGGAATGGAAGATGGAAGGGAGATGTCAACTCCTATGGCGTCAAACACTATCCTCAGCAAGGACCCAGAAGGAAAGAAGATAGATCAGAAGTTATTTAAAGGAATGATGAGATCTCTTCTATATCTCACAAAAAGCAAACTTGACATCCATTATGCTGTATGCTACTATGAAAGATATCAAAGTGATACAAGAGAGTCGCATCTGAGTGCTATAAAGAGAATTCTGATATATTTTCTTGGAACCATAGAAACTAGATTATGGTATCCAAATAACGAGGATTTCTCATTTAAAGGATTCACTGATGCTGACTATGGAAGAGATCAACTAGAAAGGAAGAGCACTATCGGAGGGTGCCATTTTCTAGGAAACTACATTATTTCTTAGTACAGCAAGAAATAGACCTTAGTAGCACTATCTACCATAGAGCGGAATACATGGCTGCTGGAAGCTGTATTGCTCAAGTACTATGGATCAAGCAGCAGCTAGAGGACTATGGAATCAAGACTGATGCATTGAGATCCTCTTCTACAACAAAAGTGCAATTGACTTATCAAAGAATCCTATTCAACATAGTAGAATGAAGCACTTTAACATCAGACATAATTTCATAAGAGATCACATCCTTAAGAAAGATGTAAAGTTGGTGTATATCTCAATAGAAGATCAAAGAGCCGATATTTTCACAAAACCTCTCAGTAATGATCAATTCACTTTCCTCAGAAGAGAGATTGGTATGAGTAATCCAATTTGAACGTCACTCAAAAGAAGGGATAGTCACTTAGAAGAAGATGATGCTTCAAAAGATACAGTCAACATATGAACAACACATAGTGCGAGTATTCAGAAAAGTAAACCCGCAAATTGTGCCATTTTTCAAAATTCAAAAAAACCCGAAACCCAAGACAAATCTTTAGGTTAAAACTGTTCACATTCTACTGTCAATTACACCGAGTTAATTCAGTATTTAACGGTAAATGCTGAAACCGTTATAAAAGATTCTCGCCCTATTACCTTTTTACCCCTTTGAAAACATTCTTATAAATAAGAGAAGACTGTTCATCTTCAAATCACTTTACCAAAAATCCCCAAATTTCTCTAAGTTTTTTGAGAAATTCTCACGTCTAGATTCCTACTTCTTTCAAACCTTACCTTCAAAAACCCTATTTCAATGGCTCCCAAAAGATCTAGATCCTCAACGAACAACTCAAATGAACAAGTTATTATCCAAATCCCCCAAAAAACCTTTGTTCCTATTCTATATAGGTAAAATCCCAATTCCATTACCTCACAATGATTCCCTGGAGATAATTCTTTTCTGGATACATCTCCATTCAAAGAAACTATAGAGTTCCATCAGTTAGGAACATGGATTAGCTTTGAAGGAGATAACCTTTCCAACAATTGTTCTGGAATTTTACAAGAATCTGAAGAAGTGCATAGTGAGCGATGAAGAGCTCCTGACTGTGGTAAAAGGCAAAGAGATAACCATCACCCCTGCATTCCAAACAAAGTTGTTGAATTTAAAGGATGAGGGATTAGCTCTGAGGAGAGGTTGTGAGGAGACAATGAGCTATAACAGGAAGGCCTTCATGCTAGAAGGGTGGTTCATAGAGAAAATCAGTACTCATATGCCTCAGGTTCCAAGGTACTAGTAGTTCATAATGGCACATCTTCCTCTTCAGAAGATGAACTTCATGAACGCAATACCAGGCTATGAACACTTCATTTTGGTACACCTGGTGGAGAAAAGGAAGATCAACTGGCCGATGATAATTATGCAACATATGCTTCACCATAAGTTCACACTTGGTGGACTTATTAACATGATTATTGCTGCCTGGGAGATTGACTACTCAGAGGAGGAAGGCTCACTAGGCAGTGTGATTGTGAAGGAGACCTCTGAAAAAAAGGTAGACTATGGGATGAAATGGGATAGAGAAGAGGCCCTAAAGAAGGATCTAATGAAGAAGCGAAGGGACAAAGAGTTAAGGATGGCCAAGAAGGGTGAGGTTGTGAAAGGGGTTGAGGAAGTCTCCCCCAAAAGGAAGAGGGAGCTTGTGCTGAAATAAGAGGAGGTCCCTAAGGCCAAAAGGAGCAGAGTGGTCAGAAGCAACATCATTGCTGCTGAAGATGTGGTGATTCCTAAACCGGCCTCTTAAGCTATTGAAGGAAAAATCGAAGGACTTGGCTTCTGAATGAACAAATACAAATATGTGCCAAGGCCTTTGGAACAGAATAACTCAAAAGAAGATGAGGAGGATAAGAGGCCAATTAGCACTCTAACCAAGAGGAGAAGAGGGGAATTCGATCCCAATATATTCATTCCCAGTGATGAAGAAGAAGAAAAGGTTGAAGAGAAGGAAGAAAAGGTGGAGGAGAAAGAGGAGAAGATAGAAGAGAAGGAAGAGAAGGAGGAGAAAGTAGAAGATAGGAGGAAGAAGAAGGCTAGGACTTATGGCGAGACTGTGGTCTTAGAAGATTATCCTAAGAAGGCTGATATGATCAAGGCCATAAATAAAAGTCTAGTTGAGGTCTTCTCTGCATATGCACCCAAGAGGGGGATATCAAAATTGTTATGGCTGAAGCTAAGATAAAAGCCTCATCTGAAGGAAGAAGGGTGCCTACCCTAGAGGAATTCACTAGGAAGATGAAGGAGAAAAGGACCTCTGAGACAGAGGAGGAAGATTTAGAAGAGGTGGATGGGAAGGTCTTGGAAGGAATATCAGTGGATTTTGATCTACCACTTGGAGCTCTTCCCTTGGCTCCTAGTCCTGCTCCTCCCAAGGTGGTAAATCTGACCAATTTTCAATTGGAGAAGAAGAAGCCAGAAGCAAATCCTCAATCTCCTTCTTTGGATCAGAAGGTGGTTATCTTCGATCAATCTGATCTATTCATGGCTCCTCTTGAGACTCCAATAAATGAACCAATAACTCAAAAGGAATCTCCATCTCCAAATACTAAAGACCCCCTCAAAGTTGTAGCATTAATAGCTCAAGATGTGGTTCAGGGTTTAGAGGAAAATGTTGAGGAGAAGGAAGAGTCTGAGAAGAAGGAAGAGTCTGATAAGTACTCTCTGTTGAAAGAGTTCATGCTAGAGGAAGATTCGTTCCTATCAACTCTTCAAAAGGAAGAAGTGCAGAGGACTGTAGTGGATGAATGGGGCGTTAAACCATCAGAATCAGATCTTACAGCAGAGTTTGTGAGCATGGCACGCTCTATTTTTGCTAAACATAATTTGACGCCAGAGGAAATAAGGAAGGATGATTAGGAAGAAAAGGAGAAAGAGAAGAAGGATGAGGAGGTTCTGCTGGAAGATGTTAGTAATGAGGAGGATGATGAAATCATGGTTGTAAAAGGAAAAGAGGAAATAAGAGCTAAATTCAAACCTTCTCCTTACTAGCTCACGCGTTCAATGATGATGGCTTTTCAGGATTTTTATCCTTGAATCACACAAATTTTGATTATCTGAAGATCTCCGAATGGGAATGTTCCTCGTCACCAAGTTGTGTTAAAGACTTAATTTTTTGGAAAAAAATAAAAATTTGATAAATCAATTTGAAAAAAATATATAATAAAATAAAAAAAATGATTTAGAAAAAAATTGGACTGAAATGGGCTCGCTGAATGGGCGAGCGCTGGAATTTCCAACGAGTGCTGGAAATTCCAGCTCGCTGGGGAGTCCAGCGAACTCGCTGGACTCTTTAGCAAGGAACCTCACTGAGGAGTCCAGTGAGGCTCGTTGGAATCTTTAGCGAGGCTCGCTGGCAGGACTCTCCAGCGAGCCTCGCTGGGTAGTTCAGGGACAGTGAGGCTCGTTGGACTCTTCAGCGAGGCTCGCTTGCTGGACTCTCCAGCGAGCCTCGCTAGGGAGTTCAGCGAGCTCGCTAAACTCCCCAGCGAGCCCGGTTTAGCCCGTCCCAAATTTCTATAAATTCGGGACTTTTTTTGGATTGAAGGGAGCTTGAAATTTCAGGGAAAATTCTTCTCTTCAGAAAGAAAAACACTGACAAACACTACAAAAATATTTTCTTTAGTTTCTTCCAATATTTTCTTGGATCCAAAACACATTTGGGTTCTAACTTTTAATTATTTTCAAAATATTCTTCATCTACTTTTTCTTCTTAAATCCTTAGATATTCTCAGGTCTAAAACAAATTTAGAACCCGAGTTTGATTATCTTTTGGATAAATAAACACATATTTTCCAATTAAACCACAACTAAATCAAAACGAACGAGGAACGCTCCCGGGGATCATATGGATACGTCGAAAGGGTAAGCCTTTGAGTTCCCAGAATTGCAGATTCCATGCTCTTGTCTGCTTCATCTTTTTCTGATTTTATTTGTGGATCTAGGAATTGTCTTATTTATTATTATTGTAAATGTTGTAATTTTCGTCTTCATCTTTTATTTCTTTTTAACTTTCATGTTAGAATACCCCATGAAGGGAATAAAAAGTATTTCCGAATAACAGGCCTCACACTTTGCCATGTGGTCATTTTCACTAATAAAATTGATCAACGTACGTGTAAATAAAAATGAACCATTTTTATTTAAATTAGTAACTTTAAATCGTCAATGTTTTAATTAGGCCACATGGGCCTTCTCAAAATCAAATCGAACATATGTTCCATATCTTTTGCTAACCTTTGCGGATGCAGGTTAGATGTATGCTTGGGAATTTATTTTTTCCTTCGGGTATTGCAAATATTTTTACGGGAATTGTAATTAATAGATTAGGCGGGCGGTTGTAGCCCCTAAGTTTTGTAATTTTTGTAATCTTTATTTTTCTGCATTTACTTTCCACATTTATTTACTACTTTATGGATGGTTTATTGCTTTCGAATATACGTGAATCATGCATATAACTCGAAAAATGACTTAAGTGCGAATATGCACAATTAAGAGAATAGAATTTTCTATAGATGTAATATAATGTGATCACATAAGAAATAAGCAACTTATCCCAAACCCGAATCTCTATGTCTTAGTGGGTCATCCCCCAGACGATAAGCATCACAGGACTCTAATTCCTGGAAAGAGTTGATCCAGGTGGTGACTCCACACTAAGAGACGGCAGATTCGGGTTTGAATCGATCTAAAAATGTTTTCACTTTCTCTTTCAACCTTTCCCGGGTCCACGACCTGGCACTTTTTTAAACACCCCGGTGGACCGCGCCTCTCATCTCCGCGCGCTCTCGGCCCATTGCTCCATGTCATCCGCTCACACTCATATTCCCTATGTTCCAAGGAATGTGTTGGATCCTCCAACTGTGCTATCTTTGATTCCCAGACCTTCAAAGCAGAGGATTGATGGAGATGAGTCTCTCAGCAGTAGAGGATGGATGATGGGAGATCTTGCTAAGGGTAGCCAATTATCTACTGAAGTTCCACTCAACTCTCTCCATCATATGGGGAAAACACTTGATGATCTCCTCACAATGGCCCTTCATCTCAACAACTCTGTAGTGGATATCAAATCAGTTCCCTTCAATCGCCAGCTTGCTTAGAGTGTTGCTCTTTTGATTGAATAAGCTCAAATCATCATAGAAGTGGCTTCTAAGATTCCTCTTCCCTGTCAAATCTGATTTGAACTTATCAAGCATCTACAGCCTATCATGGAGACAAGGCTTGCAAACTATGTTGATATAAGGAATGAGTTGACTAACCTCAATGAGAAGTTGGAAATCGGTGAAAAGGGTCTTGAAATGATCCGTGATGAGGTAAATGGGGTGAAGGAGTTGTCCCAGAGGTAAATAGTAGATGTAATCTCTACTATTGGGACTACCATTGAGAAGTGCCAAACTGAATACTCCATGGGGTTGAAAGAGGAGATAAAAGAGCTGAGGAAGCAGAATGTTCTCTACTTGTGGAAGCAAGGAAGGATACAAAATGGTCTTGAAGAGATGATGAAGTTTATGGCTGAATTTAAAGCAGGAACTCTCAAGGCTATTGAGGACTCTAAGAGGGAGCTTAAGTCTAAAGTCATCAAGGCCGCTGACACCACTACTACAAAAGTGACTGACATCACCTTTGGCCAAAAGAATGAAGCCTTTGATGATATAGAGGATGCAATTACCAATGCCACTGCTGGTCTAACTAAGGTAATTAATGAAGCCAAGGATACAGTGATTGCAAGAGGAACTAGTACATCAAAGGATCTTTAGAAGAGTATTGATGCCTTAGGTACTCAAATCAGCAACCTATCTCTCCATTCCTTCTGCTCACTTAATAGTGAGATTGTTCCCTTCTTGTAGCATCTGGCTAATGGGCTAAACACTCAGTGGATCTGGAATTAGAAGGTCCTACAAGTCATCCTTGAAAGCATCTTTACTTCTATTCCAAGCAAGGCTGCAAGGTTGATTCAGCAAATCATCCCTCCTCTTCAAGCAAATGTAAAGGCAATTCAAGAAGTTGTTCAAAGGTTTGCGCTTGATGAGAAGAAGATAGTTGCTCAGCTTGTTGGCACTGAGTGGATAGAGAAGGATAAGCACAGCTTCAAGGAAGTTTGGGAAAGGTGGATGGTTTCAGGTATTACTTCAAGCGCCATAGAGATTGATAATCCAGAGGAGAAGAACCAAAGGAACTCAGAACCATGAGGAAGTCCCTTTGAAGACCAATAAAAGGGATCCTAATCTTTTGGCGCTAGAAGTCAAGAAAGCTGACCTTGCATTAAATGCCGCCATGAAATTTTGTACCTCAGTCTGAATAAGGATAAAAGTTGTTATGAAATTAGGAACAAAGACATTCCGCAAAGCATATTCTCAGTCAACCGTACAAAAGTGGGTCCCATTTAATTCCTGATAGTTGTGGCATGGATCAAACTTGGGCGTGGCTCTCAAACGGATTCTTAACGAAAACAAGGATGTGAGATAACGGGAAGAATTTCAACAACAATCCAAGATCAACGGAAACATTCTCTCCCTCTATAAAATGATGTCTTCCGCCATTAAAGAAGGTTGTTGTTCGCCACTTTTCTACTGATAAGTTTAATCAAATATGGTTCTAAAATCTCGTGAAATGTTGGCTATCAACGGCACCAAAAACTTGTTCATATATAAAATGTAGGTGTTGTCAATACCCCTTACCACATAGAAAAATGATGATAACTGCAAGTATACAGTTGCAATGTAGTTTTAAAAGATATTGATCCCACAGGGAAGGACTAGCTCTAAAAATCAAATAGGGAAGATGGAATAAAGAAAATAAAATATTTTTGGATTTTAGTTGGGAGGATTAGAATGAAGAATGGATAGATATATGTATGGGAGATTAGAGATTCTAATATATAGATTTTCCTACAAAATAAGTATAGCAAAGAAAACATTCAAGTTCAACAAAGTTATTACGGGCACTAGACTAATTTAACATAATCGGTTCTAGACACTCAGATGTTCAATTATTCACCGCAGAGCAACACATGAAATGATTTTTCTAAGTCTAGCGCAAACGAATTAAGATAATTATTAAAACCTGGAAAACATCAATACTATGCTTAGTACGGGTCGCTCTCACATAGCCATATTTAGCAAGTTACCATTCCAAAAATGTTGGCTCACTAAACAGCGTTATATCACAAATCCAGTGATTATACACGATATCATTAACCCCGAAACTACTCTTAAAATTAACTCCAATGCATATAACTTGATTAACATAAAAGACTTAACACGAAATACGCACTATGACACATAGACATATCATAAACTTTGAAATAGAAAGTATAAGTTGAAAGCAAAGCAAAATTGTAAGGTATGCAAATGAAAGCTAAAGTTGATCAGACCGTATCCACTCTTTAATGGGAGTCGTCAATTCCTGCAATTCTTGCATCTGCTTTGAATTCGGTCTCGGCTCGTACAGAACCTCCGCTAGGATGCTATTCCTTGTGAATATCGAACAAACGAATGTTGAAGAACTAAAACTTTTATTGATAAGTGCTTTGCAATTACACTCATACAACAAATGCTCGAATATGTAGAGAAATCTAGTGATCGAAACAAGGGTTTGAATCACTTATACATTTTCTCGCTAACGCTTATGGACGTAGCGAAAACTAGACATTTTATTCTCTATCTACACACACACACACTATCTCTCACTTTTTCTGATTTCCAATGCCCACCAATGCATGAAATTGTTGAGGATTTAGAGCCCTATTTATAGAGTTTGAAGGGTTGCGTCTATCCACTTGAAGAGTCTTATCCATTTGTGAAAGATTGCACCTCTTCAATGTGATTTGTTGAGAGGCCTTGATTCAATCCACAATGGATAGGCACCTTTTCATGATTGGTTGACTCTTGATAAGTGTCTTTTCATTGGAAGTTGATGGTGGTTGATCATACCTATCTGGAAGTTGGTAGTTAAGAAGATAATACCAGAAAACCATCCATGTCACGACCGTGATATGTGATTCACGATCATGAATCTTTGATTGGCAGATTTCTATTTCTGAAGTGAACAGGTCGCGATCGCGAGGCATTGTCATGACCGTGAATTGAGTTTTCTTTAGAAATCTCCTTGTAACTTCACCGATCTTTGACAGCTTTGATCCTAAGACAAATCTTTAAGTTCACGCATCATTTTGCACCTTTTTCACTCTTTTTTCATAGAATTCCACTTTTGATCATTTTACTCCCAAGATTTACCTAGTATCTGCATTTGCATAAAAAACAACTACATACCATGTGAAATCTTTTATTTGAAGTGTAAAAATGACTAAAACTATAGTGTTTATTGTATAAAATTTATATGATAATAAGTGTAATTATACACTTATCAATTGTCGAATTAATTCAGTATTCAAGAGTGAAAGAAATTTTTCAATCTCACTGCAATCTTCTTCTGAATAAAAAAGCAAACACTCACTCTCTCATCAGTTTGTAAATGAGTTTTACTAAAACAAAGTTCAGAAACTCAAACTTCCAAATCCTTCTCAAATTGTAAAAGTACTAGCTACTAGATTTAGTTAGTGTGAGGGAGCTTAGATATCTTGAGTGGAAGGTACTCTGTAAGAGTAGAAGCTTAGATCCTTAGACAAAACTAGAAGGAACTCTTGTGTTGGTATAGCTCAAACAAAAGTGTCAGCTATTGGAGGGTACTTCAGTTGATCTGTAAAAGAATTTCTCTTCACTAGAAGAAGAGGCACTAGTAGATTAAATCATGGACAAGAGTTTCCAAGGAATGGATTAGGTAGAGGCTGAACTAAGATAAAAATCTTGTATTTGCAAATTTCCATTCCTTACTTTAATATTCAACACTTGCTTTATTAATCTGATTAAAAGGAATTTGAAAAAGGGATTCTTAGTAATAAATATTCACTCAGGAGAAGTATCAGAAGTGAGCATTAGCAATCTTTTGAACCTTAGAGTGAACTCAAAAAAGAGTCATTCACCCCCTCTCTGACCTATTTTATACCCCACTGGGCCTAACACCCCTAACTTTAGTCATAATTTCTTCCTCATGGGCTACAGCCTTAGATTTTGTAGATTCAGGGTCCTCTTTGCCTTTCTTAGAGTTCCCTTGGCTTACATCCTCCTCGGTTTCCTGAAGCTTGTGCTTTCTTTAAAGTAGGGTTTCCTCTTATTCCCTTGTTTCCTCAACTTCCTCAGCCTGATACTAAGCTTCCTCAGCCCTTTGTTTAACCTCAACTTCCTTCTTAGTGTGAGTCTTCAACTTTAAGGGTATTCTTTGCCTGGCTGAAGGCTGGGCATGCGTGACTCCTTCCCTTTCTTTTTCTGAGCTGGCTCTTAGTCTTTGAGAGCCAGCTTTAACTTTGGGAGATGAAGTAGTAGCAGTTGTAGGGATATACTCCAGCTAAGCTGTCAAAGGCACATCTTCTACGGTCTCTTCACTAAACCCTTCAAAGTCCACTACAAATGCCTCTTCATCATCCTTCAGCACAATTTTTGGGAAGATGGTTGGCTCCACTCGAGCCTTCTTCAGCTTCAGATCTTGACCCTTAGTATAGCGGGTGTGAACCTACTTATTCTTTAGCTTGATGAAGTGGACCATATCTAGCACTTTCTTCACTAGAATTGGTCCATCCAAAAATGGAGCTACGTCCAGCCTCATTGCCTTCATAAGAGCAGTGATGAGGTAACCGTAATGGTAGACGATAGTAACTTTGATCAAGTTATGCATAAGCAACACTAGCTAGTTAAATTGCTTGCTTTCTACCATATGGTACACTATACACCTCTCAAAATAGGTGCATCTACTTAATGACCCGGTCTTGGGCAAAAGCATCTTCATGAGAAGTTCATGACAAGTTCTCGCCTCCTAGCTTATTCATGATGTAGTGATTTCACTAGACCCATAGTCTGCAGGAAGTTCCCATTATACTGGGATAACCACTTTCTCCTCATCCCTAGTCTTCCTTAGCTTGGTGCCTTTTAAAGGCATGTTCAAAAGGTTGGACACCAAATCAAAACAAATTAAGTATGAAACATTGTTGAATTCAACCATTAAAGAGCCATCATAACCCTAGATGGTGTAGAGAGTGGTGTAGAAACCCTTGATTAGGCTCTTAATGGCAGGGCCTTCAAGTAGAAGAAACTGGCTGAGATTTTGTTACTTGATTACTTTGTGCATGAACCTATTGAGTAGAAGGCTCTCATAGTTGACCTTATAAACTGGACCAAAATCTAGATCCTCAGCCCACTCGACTTTAGTGAAATTGGTTTTAGAGGGGAATATGATTCTCTGCCATGACCCGTCATTATGCATAAACATCTTCTTCCTTGATTCACCTTGAAGCTTGAGATTCCTCTTAGTGTTCACCATTTGTAGATGAAATAAATTTGAAGAAGAAAATTAGGGCTGTTTTGAGGTTGAAACGATTAGAATTCAGAAAGCAAGTAACATCTCTCTTCATCTCATCGTAGCTTTTATAGGAAATTTTCATCTTGTAGAGATACGTGGCGCTCCCAAAATCCACGATCAAAATTGACACTGAGATTAACACGTAATTAACTAACATAGTAAAATGATGAGTTTAACAGCAAACGATTTCAATTCAAAAGCGTCCTTTGAATAAAGTAGCTTTTTAATTTTTAACAGCGAAACTGAATCTCACGGTGTTTCTCTAAAATGTGAACGGTGTTAACTAACTCTTATCTTGTTCGGCTGAGTTGAGAGATGATTTCTAACACTTGGCCAAATTCTTGATTTTTCTTCAAATGGGGTTCGCTATTCCAATAAGATTCCTTAGAACATTAAATTTCTCCTTGACCAATAGTTTGGTGAATATGTTAGCTCTTTATTCCTCAGAAGGAATATACTCCAGTTTGACATATCCCCTTAGCACATGATATCTTATAAAATGATGTCTTATATTGACATGCTTCATCCTGTCATGTTGAACTAGATTCTTAGATAAGTCAATTGTGCTTTTGTTATCACACATAGCTTTAAGGCATTTTGACTTTATACCATAATCCTCCAATTGCTACTTAATCCATAGCAGTTGTGCTAGACAACTTCCTACCGCCATGTACTCAACTTCAGCTATTCTCAGCGTAACAAAAGTTTACTTTTTGCTATACCATGAGACAAGATATTCTCTAAGGAAATGACATCCTCTTGTGGTGCTTTTCCTGTCGAGCTTATCTCTGCCATAGTCAACATTTGTGAATTCTCTTGGAGTGAACCTTGCAAATACTAGAGAATTCTCTTAACTGTTGCTAAGTGAGATTTTATGGGGTCAGCTTGATAATGTGCGCAATAGCACACAACATACTGAATGTCTGTTCGACTAGCTGTTAAATAGAGAAGAGAATCAATAATTCCTCTATAGAACCTACTATATACTGGCTTACCAGCTTCATCCTCACTTAAGATAGTATCAGTGGCCATGGGAGTAGACATTAGCTTCAAATGTTCCATATCAAACTTCTTCATGACTTCTTTGGCATACTTTGCTTGGTTGATGAAGATTCCATCTTCACTCTGCTTGATTTGAAATCCAAGGGAAACGTTGAGCTCTCCCATCATAGATATTTCAAATTTGCTCTTCATCTACTTGTTGAACTCCTTACACAGCTTCTCATTAATTGTTCTAAAAATGATATCATCAACATAGATTAGACTAGCAATACATCTTCTTTTCTTTGCTGGATAAATAGAGTTGTATATGCTTTCCCTCTTTCATAGCCTTTATTGATAAGGATATTATTCAACCTCTCATACCAAGCTCTTGGAGCTTGCTTCAATCCGTAAAGAGCTTTCTTCAGTTTGAAGACATGCTTAGGATTTTTTAGATCTTCAAAGCCTAGAGGCTGGCGAACATAAACTTCCTCTTGAATGAATCCATTAAGGAATGCACTTTTAACATCCATTTCAAACAATTTGAAGTTCATATGGGATGTGAAAGCACACAAGATTCGAATTGCTTCAGACCGAGCTACAGGAGCATAATTTTCATCATAATCGATGCCTTCTTGCTAATTGTAGCCTTGAGTAACAAGCATGGTCTTATTCCTGACAACAACGCCATCTTCATCAAGCTTGTTCTTGAAAACCCATTTGGTATCGATGATTGATTTTCATTTGGGCTTTGGAACTAGATCCCAAACATCATTGTGCTTGAATTAATCTTGCTCCTCTTGCATCATGATCATCTAATAAACATCTCCTTCTACATCTTCGAACTTCTTGGGTTCAATCAATGAGATGAAAGCTGGATGACTCCTCATCATACTGAGCTAACCTCGCATCATCACTGGATTATGAATGTCATCAATAATGCTTTCGAGAGGATGGTTGTTATGAGTTCTAATCTCCCTTGGCAAACTCGAAGCTATACTTGGAGGTTCTGTGATTGGTTGTTGAGGCTGAGCTTGGTTTTATTCTTCGTTGAAGTTGATTGAAAGATTTTCATCATCTTTGACTTGCTCAGCTTCAGGTTCTTGTGCTAGGTTGGGTAGCACAAAAAGTGGCATGCTGAGTGGATTTTCTTGCTGGGTTACTCCTTCATCTTCATCAGATGAACGTCTATCTACATTGTTAGTTTCATCGAAATCTACATCATACTCCTCTAATAGGCCGGTTCTGTTAACATATATCCTATATGCCCTACTATTAGTTGAGTATCCCAAAAAGATACCTTCATAAGCCTTATAATCAAACTTACGTAGCTGCTCCTTGGTGTTAAGAATAAAACACCTTTATCCAAATGATCTGAGATAACCAATCTTAGGCTTACAGCCTCGCTAAAGTTCACAGGGTGTCTTCTCAAGAATTGGGTGAATTAAAACCTGATTCAAGATATAACAGGCTGTGTTACAGCTTCTCCCAAAAAATACTTTGGTACATTGTTATCACACAACATGGATCAAGCCAACTATGGTTCTATTCTTTCTTTCTACAACCCCATTTTGTTGAGGAGTATAAGGAGAAGAAAAGTTATGGTCAATACCATTTACTGAACAGAATTCTTCGAAATGGAAATTCTTAAATTCATGTCCATTACTGAATTCATGTCCTGAAAAGTTATGGTCAATACCATGTACTGAACAGAATTCATGTCCATCACTTCAGATTCTACTGATTTTAGTTCCTATTTCATTCATTATCCAATTACTGAGTTTGACAAAAGATTCATATGTTTCATCTTTACTACTCAGCAAGACTACCCAAGTGAATCTCCTGAATTCATCCCCTATGGGATCTTAAGATAAAGAATTTATGGTTTGATGGTTCCAAATTCAGAAGCTCAATGGACTCTCAGAAGCATATGATGCTCTAGAAGGAATCAAGACCTCAGAAGATTATTAATCATCAAGTTTCAAAAGAAAGGCTTGCTCTGCAAAAGTAAAATCTTTCAGAAGCCCTGTAAGGGTAACATAGTCATTTGGCGCTAAAAGTAATCGGAGTTGACTTCGCATTTAATGCCACCACTCACAAATGTACCTTTGCATGGAAAAGGACAAAAGTTGTTGGTATCTCAAGAATAAAAATATTCCTGCAAATCCCTCGATAGATAATCATACATGTGTGGGGACCAAAAATAAACCTCACAGTTATCGTGCGGATTTCATAGAAATTTACCATCTCTAAACAGATTCTTAACCGAAACTTGCATAGAGACAATGAGAAGATTTCCTGCAACTGTCCAAGACTAACGAAAACATTCTTTCCCTCTATAAAAGGATGTTATCCACCATTGAAGAAGGTTGCAGAATTTATCTAGAATTCAAGAGTGCAAACAAGCTTTCAAAATTAACTGCAAACTTCTTATGAATCTCCCAAAAGCAAACACATTTCTTCATATCTGTTTGCAATTGAGTTTTACTGAAACAAAGTTCAGAAACTCACTCTCTTTTCTTTAAAATCCATTTATAAGCACTAGCTTGGGGTTAAGTTAGTGTCAGGGAGCTTAGCAAACTTAAGAGGAAGGTACTCTGTAAGTGAGAAGCTCAGAGCCTTACATACAGTAAAGAGGGTACTTCTGTATTGGTATAGCTTAGTAAATTGTGAAGGTTGTCGAAGGGTACTTCAACCAGCACTGTAGAAGGTTTATTCTTCACCAGAAGAAGAGTGGATAGTGGATTAAATCTTGGACAAGAGATTCCAAGAATTGGATTAGGCAGAGGCTGAACTAGGATAAAAATCTGTATTTGCATTTTCTTAACTCTATATTATTCATTACCCTTGCATTAATTGAATTAAGAATTCAAAATCAATACTTGTTTTAAAGGGTCTAAAACGAAAAGGGGATTCTGAGTAAAATTTGAATACTTAGAAGCAGCTTCAGATTCTAGTTCCGCTCATCTTCTGAAGTAATTGCTGAACTCGAAAAGAGTCATTCACCCCCCCTCTGACCTATTTTACACCTTACTGGGTCCAAAAATTGGTATTATAGCAAACTCAAACAAAAGATTTATATAAATCATGAGTAAACAAACATCATGGGTGAAAATATTGTACAACATCTACCTGGAAACATGACCACACAAATCCTTCCAAAAGGATTATTTGTGTTTATACCTCCTCTATTCTTTGGGCAAAATTACACATTCTGGAAGAATAGAAATAAGAATTTCATCCAATCATAGGATATGTATGCCTGGCTGGCCATAGCCAATGGACCATACATCCCCACGATTACAGAGGATGGAGTTACTTCTCCCGAACTTGAAAGTGAATATAATGATACTGATATGAAGAAACTTCAAAGTGCGATGCTGCTATTAACTTTCTTCATTATGCTTTAGATGTAGCAGAATATAACAAAATTTTAGGTTCTTAGAGTGCTAGGGAGATCTAGAAGTATGAAGGAACTGACAAAGTCAAACCAAAATCTCCGTCAGTATGAGCTGTTCGAAATGGAAGAGAATGAAATCATATTCAGCATGAACTATAGATTCACCAACATTATCAACGAGCTCAAACGGCTAGGAAAGAGCTTCTTAGAGGAGGAACAATTAAAGAAGATCCTCAGAAGCTTAACAGAGTAATGGCAGGTAAAGAAGACTACAATAGATGAGACTCAAGACCTCACCACCTATAGGCATGATGAGTTAATTATATCTTTAATAACTCATAAAATATCTATGCAAAACTTTCAGAAGAAGCACAAGACCAAAGCCGAAGGACAAAAAGCCATCATTCTCAAGGTAGAAGCCGTAGGTGACAGCTCCTCTGAAGATGATGAAGAGATGGCAATGCTGGCTAGAAAATTCAGGAAGTTCATGAAGAAGAATTCTAGAACTCCTTAGAAGTTTTAGAAGAAGGGAAGCTTTCCTCAGAAGTTAGACTTAGAAAGACTTTATAAGAGCAAAATTAAGAGCATATGAAGAAAAATCCATAGAAGAAAATCCCAAGAATATTACCTGCTTCAAATGTCATCAAGAAGGACACATCAAATCAAATTGTCCTAAGTTGAAGAAAGAAAAGGGAAAGAAAGTCATGGTGACAACTTGGAGCAATAATGACAATGAGAGATCTTCTGAATCATCTGGCAATGAAGAACAGTCTACACAAATATGTTTTGTGGCAGCTGATGACATGGATCAAAAAATCGAATAATTGGATAGTGGCACAGAAAGAGTATCATCATCAAATGAATCCTCTAGAGGCAAACCATGTAAAAATGATGAGGTAAATTCTGATTTCAAAATTCCAGATGAAATTATGCAAGTACTTACACAGATCTATAAATAGGTGAAAAATAACAAAAAGCACATGAAGCTTCTAGAAGAAGACTTTGAAGACTTCTGCATTCATGATAGAGCCTGAGACAACACAGCTAAAGCAATTTATAAAAGGTGTGAGCACGAGATTTTGTACCAGCTAGTGCATTCAATGATGATTGATTTTCAGGATTTTATCCTTGAATCACATAATTTTTTACTGTCCGATGATCTTCAAATGGGAGCTCTCCTCATAAAAAAATAATTTTTTTGGGTTGTAAATAAATATTTGGGAACATATAAAAATACTTTAAAACCTTAAAGTAAAAATTTAAATGCTTAAAATATTTTTTAGGGACCTAAATAAATATTTAAAGATCCGAATACATTAACAAAAAAAATAAGTATAAATTAAATTTAACTTTTTAAAAATAACTTTTTTTTAAAAAATCGGTTTTTTAAGGCCAGGCTGGCGAAGCCAACAAGCTGGCTCGCCACCAATTTTGCCTTTTTTTATAGGGGGAAATTCCCCTATAAATAGAGGGACTTTTTTTAGAAGAACGGATTGAAAAATTTTACAAAAAATATTTTTCTCTCAAAAAAACGAAGGGAATTTTTACTGAAAAATTTTTTTCTTGAGGAAATAATTCTGACATTTTTTTCATCTTTCTTTATCAAATTTTTTGATTATATTCGGGTTCAAAACATGTTTGGGTTCCGAATTTTATTATTTTCAAATTAATTTCCTTATATCTTTTTCTCAAAAATCCTCAAATATTCTTGGACCTAAAAAAATTTAAAGTCTGAGTCTAAATATTTTTAGGATAAAAATAACACATGTTTCACACAAAATCAAGCAGATACGTCGAAGTGGATTCGTAACAAAAGGGTAAGCCTCTGAGTTCCTAGAGCTGCTTTTTCCTGTATATTATATTGTGATATTTTATGTTTTCCTTTTCTTCTAAATTGCGAGACGAACTCGCTTTTCGTCATCAACCTATGATTTATTTCATTTCTTTTATCGTTTAAATTTATTTTATTAATTCTTTTTATTTATTTAGTTAATCATCATTTTATTTATTTTATTATGTAATTTTCTTTTATTCTTTATCTCTCCTTTTAATTTATTTAATTGTGAGAATTTTTATAAATAAATATATGTTAGAATACCCCCACGAAAGGAATTAAAATTATTCATGGATAACAAACCTCAGCTTTTCCATGCTATCATTTTTATTAAATAAAAATGAGCAACATATCTGTAAATAAAATGAATCGTTTTATTCCAAGATAAGAATTTTCAATCGTCGATATTTTAATTAGGCCATACGGCCTCGTCAAAATCAAATCGAACATACGTGTAAATATTCATGTTGTGTTATACCATGTGCTAGCCTTTGTGGATGCAGATATATTAGGTTAGATGTATGCCTAGGATTTTATTTTCCTTCGGGTATTGAAAATATTTTTACGGAAATGTAATTAATAGATTAGGCGGGAGGTTGCATCACCCAAGGTCTTATAATTTATTAATTTATTTTTCCGCATTTATTTATTGCACTATGTATGTATTTATTGCTTTCCGCATGCGCAATAAATTATACCATAAACACAAAAACAACTTAAGTTCTAATATGTATAATTAAGAAATACATTTTTCTATAGATGTAATATAATGTGATCCAATAAGAAGTAAGCAACTTATCCCGACCCCGATCTGTGTCTTAGTGGACCATCCCCCGGACATTAATTCTCAAAGGACTTTAATTCTCAGAAGAGCTAATCCAGGTTGCGACTCTACAGCGAGAGATAGCGATTTTGAGTTTTGTCCAATCTAAAACGTTTTCACTTTCTCTTTCAAACCTTTCAAGTTTCCGACCCGATATTCTATTTTCACCAAAAAACATCCAGGTGGACCACACCTCTCATCTTAGTGCACTCTCAACCCATTGCATCCATGTCATCTACTCACATTGACGACTCCGCTAGGGATATTTTTGTTAAACTTTTTTAAAGGTTTTAGATCTTAGATAAGTGCCTAAAATTGTTGATCGCATTATTCCGTATTCTCTTAATTATGACATATTCATAATAACACATTGCAATAGAGGGGATTAGCCCGTAAGTTTAAGGTGCCCTATTACCGCAAAGCTTTCTCTTATACTAATCTGCCTCCTTGAGAAAAGATAGTACTTGAGCGGGTGGAGCACTTGTTGTCATATCACATGTACCTCCCTCGTTAAAACCTATTTGGGGAGAGGCTTGGAGTGTATTTTAGTGCAACAAGAATCTTCTACATCATCAACCTCAAAAGCAAACCTCATGTTAATAAGCCATAGGCATTTTCCCTGGGGTGTTACCCAACAAACAATCATGCATTATATTTTTCTTGCAGGTGTGCTCCTTAGTATCCTTGTGGTACTAAGATGAACCAAACTTAGGATCAAGACTAGCCAAAAACCCTAAGCACAGGAGTTGTATGGTTGGAAGTTTGGACATTGCATGCTATTTTTTACACGTTTACTACTTTCGATTCATCATGTATTGTACAAATGTGCCATGCTAACCACGAATCTTAATGTAGACACTTGAATGCACATAGTCATGATACTAAAACAAATTAAAACGTACATGTCATGTTCTCATCATCATGATACAAAATTGGTGTCACTGCATACCCTTCTTATAACGATGCTCACATTAGCATCCAAGACTCTACCTTAATTAGGCAAAAAAGAACCAAAACATTCATTTAATTGCTACATACGATAGTTATTTTCATACATTTTTGAACTACTTTTCATTAGGGTAAGTCAAACCGCTTACCCGAAAATAATTGGACCTTTTCATTTGATGAGATCTAGTCACAACACAAGATCTCGAATTATTAACCTATTACCACACGGGTAATTTGATCACTTCATTGCATCATTCTTATCACACTGCCCCATGGATAGAGTGTGGATCTTGAATCCACCCCCAAGGGTTGGACTTTCATTCACTCATCCTTATCACCTTATCTAATAACTAACGCTTCTATTTTGTCTTGATTAACAAAATTTTTACCTCTCATCATGGCATGTTAACCCTTTGTGTACGTAGCCATAACATTAACATTTCATGCATCATAAATCTAATATACATACCCTGATAATCTTCTCGTGTACATCAGCCAGGAAAAAGCTTGTCTACTATAAGGCTTGGAACAGATCTTCTCGCCGACTACTCTGCATTTCTCCAATCACGGCCACTCTGGAAGGGATTCCGTACACAATCTCAAGTGAAGACTCAGGTTTGGAATCAAGACAATGCATTTTGTTCGGTTTTGGTAGTATGGCTAAATTACAAGAAGATAACATAGGGGAAGAGCAAACTCTTGTGGTGGGACAGAATCCGCAAACGAACCAATAGTCGGTGAGAGCTGAGATTGCAATTGCTATGAATGCCTTCGCTAATAGTGACTAGTTTGCATCACTCATCAATCGCCACACCAGAATGAGGCAGCCTAAATAGAGGGCCAATGACGTAGTGCCCAATCCGAACATCAGTAGTACAATTTTACCTGGGGGACCATCCTCTTATACTGTAATGTTCCCAACCTCCAACACAATCGCTCTCACCTACTACTAGTTCGGGCGGGACAAGGCCAACCACAAGTTGGTCAGACCATGTATGATTTCGGAAACACATCTCAGCGGTGGGTTGGCTATCAGTTCTTCCCGGGGAAACCATGTCAAACATCATTTGCACTAAGAGCGGTAGGGCTGACGATGATCAGGCCCTCCTTTAGCTACATTCTGTTCATCCAAGGGATGACTCAACCTTCAATTCCAAGTTGGGGTGCTCCTTCTTAGATGTTTCAGGGTCAAGGGCAGTACAATTAGGGTAGTTAGTATGATTGCTACTCGGGAACTGGGAATTACATCCTCCAGCAATCAAGGATGGCGAAGTTATAGCAATAATTCTTAGCTACCCATGGTGGTCACCTTACACAGGGCTAGATAGGCATGTTCCTGGTGTAGTCGGTAGTTGGAGATGAGGATACACTACATCAAATTTTGCGATGCCTCAATTCGAGAAATACACAAGCACCACAGACCCTCATGCTCATCTTGCACATTACTAGAATGTGATGAGGGCCTTAAGGATAAGTGACCGCATGATGGCCAAGCTATTCATTGTTACGCTTGGGGAGTCCCGTAAATGAGTGGTACAGTCATCTCTCCACTGATATAGCTTATGATTGGGAACATCTATCCCAGGCCATGGCGGATCATTATGGTTTCAGAGGCCATGAGGCAGAAGCTGGGGAAGAGCTTCAAACCTTACTTTGAATGTTGGATGGCCACGTAGGTCAGGTTACAGGCTCGGTTGAGTTAGTAAAAAATGATAGTGAAACTTCTGGATGGTGTGTTGATAGCTTATAGGAAAAGGCTTGGGTCGGAGACCTTTCACAGCTACCAAGAGGTATTTGTTCAGGCAGAGAAGATAGAGCGTTACGATGCTATGGATGAGCTAGTGGAGCAGCTAGCCAGTAAGCACTAGTATAAGAAGAGCGAATCTAACTCCGTAAAAGTAAAGGAGAAACAACCTGCGGTACAGCTGGTGCAAGAGGAGAAGGTAGTTGCTGTTAGGTTGTTTAAGGAAGAATATCATAGCATCTCCCCTTATACAACCAACCTCGGGTTTCTGTTCACTAAACTACGAGAACTCAAGCAGATCGATTGGAAAAGCATGTCCCTCCTAAGCCCGAGGATAAGAACAACTTCTGCCACTACCATGTGACCTTGGGGCATAGGACAAATAACTTTAAAGAACTACTAAAGGCTATCTAGAAGTTAGTGATTGACAAGATCGATCACGAACTAACACTTAAACCAAGTATCAAGACAAACCCTTTGCCAAATTTTAAGGCAAATGTGGGGATGATCAACTCCGGGATGGAGGAGGAAAAGGTGCTGAAATGCATTTCTGAAAGCTTGGGGGAGTTTGCAATGGTAGTCGGAGGGGGAATAGATACAAGTCATGTATTAAGGATGTTGGAGGAAGAATTAGGCCACCGAGGGTTCGGGGGCAAGATTAGAGTATCTATGGTTGACCTTGCTAGGTTGTCGATTTTTATCGACCAGAAACCTATGTCGCTTCACGTAGGGAGGGATCTGTTAGGAGAAGCACCAACTAGCGAGGAAGACTAATACGTAATGGCAATCAGGTTTGGTATGGACTCGGATGATGTGATGGAGATTCTCGAGTCGTAGACGAGTAATCGAAAAGTTACAAATAGGGAGGAGATCCGAGGGCCAGCTTCAATTTGGCTTGCATATCCACGTTCGATGGAAATGGCGCGTTTTCTTCCTATCTTTCAAATTTTATACCTCTTGTCGGGCATAAGGCCCGTCATTAAATATAATAACAATACTGTTTCCCTATTCGTTAGCGGGAGTGGGGAGCCAGTGGTATGACTTACGGTTAGAACAGATAAAAAGCATGTAGAACTACATTATTGTAGAATTCTAGTCAGAATTTGCATTCCTGGAGCCGCTGAAACAAGACATGCGAGATATGCTCGCTTGCAAATAAAGGGATGGTGAGTCGCCTACAAGTTATATCAAGTGGTGGATGTTCATTTACATGGTAATGTCTATAAGACCAACCGAGCAAGCTGGTGTTCGATTAATGATAGAAGGATCACACGACTGGTACCACTACCACTTGTCAAGGCTAGCAATCCCAAATTTTGATGAGCTGTCATATCACGTCCACCACCTCGACAGAGAGCGAGCAGTCGGACTCTGTAATGTTCTTGAAGTAGGGTCAGGGATACCTACCAATTCGATCTTTGAGTTGTTGTCAAGGTCCAACCCAAGGGTAAATGCCTTAACTGACGAGGGGCAAAGCATGGAGGATGATCCACTGGTAGAGGTGTTCCTAGTAGAGAGGGTTGAATCCCGAGGAGATACTATAGAAGCAAATTCTGGAAAAGCACCAGTACGGGTGCCAATCGACTTGGATGCATATGTCCTTAAATCTAGAAGAAAGAGGAAAATAGATGAGGGGACCTTAGTTGAAGGTGAGACTATCTTGTACGGGGAGAAACCCATCAATCTGGAAACTTACATTCTAAAAGGACTATGGAGTTAGTCTGATGATGGATATGATCAATACCCCTGGGTGATACAGTGATGAGGGTGATCGAAGTGGGGTACTGAGGGTTACCCATGGTGGAGGGGTTTTTTAGAGGGAAGAGGTTGTATAGCTTAACAACTCGAATCCTGAGGAAATCGTTAGGGAATAACTTGAACCACCACTACCTCCAAAGGTGGATGAGGATGTACTAGACATGGATCCCCTAGTAAATCAGTTAAAGGGGACGCAAGTAAAATACAACATCTAGAAATTTCTTGAGATATCCCACAAACCCAAGATGGGTCTGATTAGAAGGCTGATGGAGATGTGGGAATGTACGCTGTGATAGGAGAGGGGATTACCCCTCGGTAACTACCAGCCATAACCTTTGATCAGTCTGAGCTACCATGAGAGCTCAGAATACATAACAGGGAACTTTTCATCAAAGTGCGAATCTTTGATCGAGCAATCCCCTACATAATGGTGGATGATGGGTCGGCCCTGAACCTATGCCCACTTAAAGGTATGCCCCATTTAGGACTACGAGAAAACATGCTAGCCAAGTCCAACACCATAATTCAAGCTTATGATGATTCTAAGAGGGGAGTGGTCGGGATCTTTGAAGTAGAGGTCACTATAGGAGGGGTGACCTCCAAAGTCAAGTTCACTATATTGGATATTCTAGTAACATATTCTCTATTGCTAGACCGAACCTGGATACATGCACTAGGGGCAGTCTCATGTACCCTACACCAAAAGATCAAGCTCATCCATAATGGGCAAATAGTAACTATCGAGGCAGATGAGGAGCCGATCATGGCGGCCACTACATTCAAGGAAAGAGAAGTGTGAGGGCTTAGGGTGGCGGTAACCATTGAAGAAAAGAAGGGGTGTGGAACTCCAAAAGGGTAATGCTTTTTCCCTAGAAGCTTAAAGGCTCTTATGAAGAAATAGGGTTTTATCCTAGGAAGGGGTTTAGGCAAACACCATCAGGGAATCATCAGAGCTATTAATCCTATTCTTGTCACACCCGGGCTAGGTTTGGGATTAGCCCCAAACTGGAAAATGTATAAACATAAGTGACCCTTATTGAGCAACCTAAGGAGCCCTTATTACTTGAAGACGAGCCAGATCTTACCTTGGAGATGACCATAGCTAAGAACGAACAGACCGAACCCGAGAAGGAGGAGGCATTTGAGGATGCAATTGCAGCATTTATAAAGCCCATCAACAAGTTGATGAAGAAGAAATGTGAAACTCCAGACCAGGCCATATTGAACACTGTTAGCGAAAAAGCTTGCGCATGCCACACTTGAAGCAGAATTAACTCCTGAAACACCCACCGCAACAATTGAAGACCCTCCGCGTGTGGAGGAAGAAAAATAATGATGTAATTTTGAACATTTCTGATGTTTTTTACAATTTTACCTATGAGGCACATGCAATGAAAGATAAGGATTTTGCTTACTTGTTTGATGTTCTGCCAGATGGCACCATGCATTCATATGATCATACGCATAATGTCTTTAACATACATGATATGTTATTAAATGAAGTTAACTTGGGTACAAATAAATCACCTAAAATGGTGACAATTTCCAATGATTTGACTCTTGATGAAAAAGGAGAGATAATAAATGTACTTAAATGTCACATGGTAGCCTTCGCTTGGTCATACGAAGACATGCCTAGGGTGGACAGATAGATCATAGAATATCATATTCCAACCGACCCTCGGATCAAACCAGTAAAGTAGAAGCTGCACCGCTTAAGACCTGAATGGGCAGAGAAGGTTAAGGTTGAATTGAAAAAGCAGATCAAGGCTAAGTTTTTAGAAGTAGTCGAATACCCGACATGGTTAGCCAACATCGTCCTAGTGGCAAAGAAGGATGGTAAGGTTAAAGTCTAGATAGATTTTAGGGATCTGAACAAAGCCTCCTCCAAGGATGACTTCCCCCTACCTCACATAGATGTTCTAGTCGACAGTGCAGCAAGGGAAGCTATGTATTCCTTCATGGATGGATTTTTAGGTTACAACCAGATTCTAATGGCCATAATGGACAAGGTCAAAACAGCTTTCATCACTGAATGGCATGTCTACTATTACAAGGTAATGCCGTTTGGGTTGAAAAAAGTTGGGGCAACATACCAGAGAGCCATGAAAACCTTGCTCCATGATATGATTCCAAGGAGGTTGAAGTCTACGTAGATGATATGCTCATAAAATCCAACACCTAGGAAGAGCACCTAGCTATTTTGGACAAGTTTCTTACCAGGATCGAAAAGTATAACCTACGTTTGAACCCAAAGAAGTGTATATTCGAGGTAACTTCTGGGAAACTTCTAGGCCACATAGTCATCCAATAAAGGAATTGAAATAGACCCAGACAAAAGCCGAGCCATCAAGGAAATGCCTGCACTAAAAACGGAGAAAGAAGTCCGATCATTTCTGGGATCCCTACAATATGTCAATAGATTCATTGCCAGACTTACCATAATTTGCGAATCGATATTTAAGCTGCCAAGAAAAGACCAACCAGTGGTTTGGAACGACCAATGCCAGATTGCTTTTGATAAAATCAAGCAATACTTGATAAACCAACCCATCTTCAGCCAACCAGAACCTGGAAAACCCCTGATCCTATACTTAGCAATTGAGGAATCATCTGTTGGAGTAATACTTGTGCAAGAACACGAAGATAGGAGTGAGTATGTGGTCTAATACTGATAAGTGTATAACTACACTTATTATCATATTAATTTTATACACTAAACACTATATTTTAAGTCATTTTTATACTTCATATAAAAGATTTCATGTGGTATGTAGTTGTTTTTTATGCAAATGTAGATACTAGGTAAATCTTGGGAGTAAAATGATCTAAAGTGGAATTCTATGAAAAAAGAGTGAAAAA
>CATIWQ010383095.1:0-13296 GCA_949673415.1 Euphorbia schlechtendalii
CATATATCTATCCATTCTTCATTCTAATCCTCCTATCCAAAACTTCAAATTATTTTATTTTATTTTCTTCATTCTGTTTTCCTTGTTGATCTTTAGAGCTGGTCCTTCCCTGTGGGATCGATATCTTTTAAAACTACATCGCAATTGTATACTTGCAGTTATCATCATTTTTCTATCATGATAAGTGGTATTGATAACACCTATACTTTACGTGAACAAATTTTTGACACCATTAATATATGGCCAAAATCTTTGCAAAAAAGCTATTAAACTTATCAGTAGAAAAGTGGCGAACATGAGGCACCATTTTCAATCTACTCTCATAATGAAGGAGATCACTACTAGATGATTAAGAATGATGATTTCAAGAGTTCCTACACTATTAATAGGATCCGTTTCATTAGTCTTGGGGTATATGATAGAGTGATGAACTATCTTAGAGTTCTTAACTTCATCATTTATTCGAACATGTGCATAGAAAATAATGTTGAGAACTGTATGGAGATGTTAGTAAAACTAGCATGGAAGAACGATAAAAAGGACTGCATGGTTTATCGTCATCAAGGAAAGGAGTACAAGTTTACGAGGAAGGCGTTGAAATAGTATATGGATTTCCAATGGACTGCTACAACAAGATGCCTCCTAGATGGAATCCTATACCAACATGGAACCGCCTGACCGGCTAAACTAGGTTCAAACAATTATCTGCTTATAGTTGGTGGATTTGTGATCTTTGTTTGCTCGCCTTGCACTTTTACTTAAGTGGTGCATTGTTTGGTAAGTCAACTTTCGATCTTGTCATTCCTGAAGAATTGTTTATAATGGAAGAGATTTGGAATGGAATGCTTGTTGATTTTTTAGGAATAATGATGGAGGCACTCATGTCTACTGCCTAAAAACCCGAAGTAACAGAATATGGGTGTCGTACAATGGCAAATCTGTTGGGAAAAATTAGATGAATGCCTTATTCCACTAAGGTCTTTACTGTTGAAGAAGAGATTCTGGAATTGACCCCGGATGTATTCTTCAAGTATGGATTTCTAGAAAAGTGCATAGGAGAAGATAGGATCACTCATGATTAGAAATCATGGGAGGAGAGAGTGGATGCTTATAGAAGAAGAGAAAGGGAAGAGGCAAGGGAAGAAGAGCGTAAAGCAACCAACCTTCGGGGAAAGTTGAATGAACTTATGGAAGAGCAAATCTCGATTCAAGAAAATTGATGAAATTCATACGATGATGTTTGACATTAAGCAAGATTTACGAGAATCTTATTATAAGATTGACCGGTTGACAGAATCGATCCCCTCCGAATGATTATCTGCTTTCCATTTAGGTTTAGGATTTGTACAGTTTGTTTTGTTTGTTTGTTGTTTGTTTTGCTTGTTTTTCTTTTTCATTTCTAGTTAAGTCTCTCACAATAAGGATATTGTGTTCTCTAGTGTGAGGGGGGCACTTGTATAAAATCCCGAAAATCTAAAAAAATCAAATAAAATTAAAAAATTTGAAGAATGAAAATTCTTCTTGATTTTGTGTTATTTATTCCTTATACATACCTATACTATACTAACATATGTTCCAAGGTTATTGTGAGTGTTAGGTATTACAAGTTCGATGTTGGTGCAAATTTCGAACAATAAAAAAATTTTATTTCAAGTATGAGCGCACGTTGAGAGTGTGAGCGCTTTATTGATTGGCACAACATTTAGCATTTGGCAAGGATGAGTGGTGAGTAACATTCAATAGCAACATTCCAAGTAAGTTTCGATATATATTTCAATGCAACATGAATTAGTATAAGTTTTATAGTTTTAGTTTAATGCTTTCGATAAATTTTGAGTGGAGTAATATCTAGTAGTGTTCTTACTATGAGTTATATATGCTATTCTCGAATACATCCTATAAGTATTGAGTTTGTCTAAAGTGTAAGGAAACTATAGCCATAATACTTTGAAAGTGATCAATAAAGGATGAGGGTATTGAGAGAAAATCAAAAGAAAGAGAGGATAACCAATGAGTTATGCAAAAGGTGAGAAATGGTACGGAGTAGAAACTACAACCATTCAAGGAGTAAAAAGAGAAAAAGTAGCATATCACAAAAAATGGGTGCAAAGTACAAATATGTACTTCAAAAACATATGCTTAAAAATGAGAGAAAGTGGTATGGAGCATAAAAAGCAACCACTAAAAAAAAGAGGAGAGTGGTATGGAGCATAAAAAATGTTTAGCATCATAGGTTACCTAAAAATGCCTTGAGATTAATCTTTTCAAAGTGTGCTCCCTTTGTTCTTTATACTTTATACTATACTAGAGAGAAGGAAATAATCGAGTGAGCATATAACGCTTAGATGAAGACACAATTCAGTTGGTCCTCCATTAAGAGCATAGGTATGCAACTAGACTATATAAATTGCACATTATTAATTTGTGGGAATTTCGTATACTTTACTTGAACCTTTTGCAATGTGGGAATGTGGTACGAACTACAATAGTCTTTCACCAAATGAGGTACGAACTTGAATTACTATTTTATACACCTCTATTGAGTTTACCTTGAGGACAAGGTAAAATTTAAGTGTAGGGGTGTGATAAGTGTATGATTGCACTTATTATCTTGATATTTTTACTCATAAAATGAAGTTTAGAGTCATTTTATACTTTATATAAAAGATTTCATGTGGTATGTAGTTGTTTTTTATGCAAGTGCAGAAACTAGGTGAATCTTGGGAATGAAATGATCAAAGATGGAATTCTAGGCAAAAAGAGTGAAAAAGGTGCAAAAAGATGCATGGAATGCAAGGAATTGGCTTAGGATTGAAGTTTTCAAAGATCAGTAAAGTTGCAAAGAAGAATCAAGAAGAAAAGCATAAGTCACAACCATGTCACGATCGTGATTCCTACTCGCGATTGGCCAAATCAAGCTCATGACTATCTATCGTGATTGCGACTTATCATTCTTCACAAACAGTCAGTTACCAACTTACATTCATGATCATGACATGTATGTTACGCTCACGAATCATGATGGGTTTGATAAACACTTCTTAATTTCCAACCACCGGATAAGAATGATCAACCGCCATTAACTGCCAGGCGAAGAGACACCTTTTGGAGACAATGTTACCACGAAAAGGTGCCTATCCATTGAAGATAAGGATGAAATCTTGCATCCAACCACATTGAAGATGATGCAACCCTTCACCAATGGACATGACTATTCATTTGAATAAACCCAGCCTTTGACACACTATAAATAGAGGTTCAAATCAACCATTTCATGAAATGAATGCAGTGGTAGAGGTAATTAGCTTTGCCAGCATAGATAGAGAGTGAAAGTTATATAGATTTTGCTAAGTTCAAAGTGTTAGAGAGAAAAATGTATAAGTGATTCGATTCTTATTTCAATCACTAGATTTCTCCACAAATTCGAGCGATTGTTGTATGAGTTTAATTGCAAAGAACTTATCAATAAAAGTTTCTGTTCTTTAACATTCATTTGTTCAATATTCACAAGGAATAGCATCCTAACGGAGGTTCTGTACGAGTCGAGACCGAATTCAAAGTAGACGCAGGAATTGTGGGAATTGACGAATCCCATTAAAGAGTAGATACGGTTTGATCAACTTTAGCTTTCACTTGCATACCTTACAACTTTACTTTGTTTTCTACTTATACTTTCTAATTCGAAGTTTATGATATGTTTATGTATCATAACGAGTATTTCATCGTGCATTACTTATATTAATGGATTTATATGCTTTCAAGTTGACTTTAAGAGTAGTTTCGGGGTTAACAAGATTATGTATAATCACTAGATCTGTGATTATAACGCTATTTAGTGAGCCAACATTTTTGGAGTGGTACCTTGCTAAATATGGCTATGTGAGAGTGACCCGTACTAAGAATAGTATTATTATTGTTCATGTTTTTATAAGTGTCATAATTTGTTTGCCCTAGATTTAGAAAAGTCATTTCACGTGTTACTCTACTATGAATTATAGGATATTTGAGTGTCTAGAACCGAGTTTGTTGAAGTTATCTAGTGCATAAAACATTCTTGATTATGTTGCATATTTTACTTCACTATACTTGTTCTTAGGGAATATCTATATGCTTTGCATCTTCTATAATATGTTCATGCATTTGTCCATTCATTAGTCTACCATTTAAGATCTTCAACTTATTTTATTTTCTTTTGTTCTGTAACTCTAGTTGATCCTTAGAACCTAATTCCTTCCCTATGGGATCGATATCTTTTAAAACTACATCGCAACTGTATACTTACAGTTATCATCATTTTTCAATTTGATAAGCGGTACTGATAACAGCTACTTATATTTAGAACTTTTATTATCAGTAGAAAAGTGGCGAACAGTTCTCCACAACAATTCCAACATATGAAACAAAAAGACATAAAGGCAAATTTGATTATCTTGATTCAAGAGCCTCCAAGATAATTTTTGCATGCTTATCCTTGAAAAGATCAATCTTCTTTCTCGTTGCAATGGTTAAGTATTTCTCATTTTCCTTCGATGGATTTTCTCTAGTGATTATCCTTTTCATGTTGGCAATATCGGGGCCAACGAACTAGATAATCTTTGTGTTTAGGGTGGTTTGACAAGAGGCCAAGGTACAGTGCAATTTTGTTCGGCTGCCTCTATTGAAAAACTGATATTAAATCAACCTCGGCTGGTTCAAAATGGATTCTCCAACAACTTCTTTTCAATGATGCCATGGATGCCAATTGATCTAACAAAATTTAAGTTGTTTCTCTCAAATTCTTTGAGCTAACCGAATTTTTAGAATTAATGACAAGAGTTTGGAGCAAACTATCAACTAGTCTGGATACCGAGATGTTAGCTGTGATTGAAGCTGAAATTTTGCTTGCATTTCTCCATCAGCCTCCTCTTAATTGGGAGCTCGAGAGACTGAGCCTACAACCTTACTTAAATTGATAGATTGATGAGAAGGAGGGAGTTAAAGGTGTTGTCTGCATTGCTATTACGTCTAGTTTGGAGATGGGGTCCTTAGTAAGCTTATCGGGATTCATAACGTCATTTTCCATTTTTAGAGGAAAACTGGGGGTTGTTTTGAAGTGTTGTATGCTCATTATCGTGTTTGTTAGACATCGAATCAATACTAGAAAGATCCACAGCCAGGCACTTTGAGCACACAATAGGTTGTCTAAAATGATAGTAACCGAATACTCAGCGGTCCAATTAACTAGGACAAATTTCCGATTAGAATTCCCAATCAGCGCCATAATCAAGCATGAGACCACATCCAACTTATCCGAACAATTGTAATTGAAATCATGAGGAATAAAAATACCGAATAAAGAGGATAACCTTAAGATTAGTTGTTCAGAGATCAGTGCAGGAGGCAAGCCACAAAAATCAACATAGAAACGATACTCAGTTTAAACAAAATCCATAGCTTCCAAAAAAATGTCTTCAAGAGACAACCAATCACCCCCTATAAACGTTGTTTTCGCGTCACTAGAGTGAAATGCCATCACTATTGTGAGCACGGGATTTTGTACCAGCTCGCGAGTTCGATGATGATGACTTTTCCAGATTTTTTACCCTTGAATCAAACAATTTTCGGTTATCCATAAGGCTTTCGAATAAGAGTGCTACTCGTCTTTGTTTTTATTGAGGACTTAGAAAATTAGAATTTAATAAAAATTAATTAAAAATATTTTGAAAAAATTAAAAATTAAAAATTAAAAAAATAAAGAAAAAATCAGGGGGTATCACGAAACCTGTTTTGCCAGACGTCTAGCGAGGCAAGCCTCGCTAGAGTTTCAGCGAGGGACCCCCCTTGCCTGATTTTTTTTTAAATATCGGATTTTTCCCTACAATATACAGGAAATTTTCAGTATTCGGGACCCAGAAATTTTAGAAAAAGTCTGATTTTCTTAAGAAGAACAACACGAAAATTCTCAAAAATATTTTTTCAAAAATTATTTGAATACATTCGGATCCAAAACACATTTGGATTCCGAACCTTAACCATTTTTTTCTTCAATCTCTTTTTCCACAAAAATCCTCAGATATTCTCGAACCTAAAACAAATTTAGAGTCCGAGTCTAATTATCTTTTGGATAAATAAACATTTATTTTCCACTCCAAACCACAACTAAAAAACAAACGAGCAACCTTCTCGGGGATCAAATGGACACACCAAAGTGGATTCACACCGAAAGGGTAAGCCTTTGAGTTCCTAGAGTTGCTTCATCTCGTGCTTCCTATGTTATTTTACAAGTTGACCTAGGAATATTTTTATTTTCTTTTATTATGTAAATATCAATATAATATTTCTTCTTCTTACTTTCTATTTCTTTTAATTTATGAAGATTCATGTTAGATTACCCCAACGAAAGGAATTAAACTTATTCTTGGATAACATAACTCACATTTTTGCCATGTGGTCATTTTCACTAATAAAAACGATCAATATATTTGTAAATAAAATGAATCATTTTATTTCTAAACAAGAATTTAAATCATCGATGTTTTAATTTAGCCACATGGGCCTCCTCACAATCAAATCGAACATACATGTAAATACTCACGTTATGCTACATCTTGTGCTAACCTTTATGGATGCATATTAGATGTAAGCCTAGGTTTTATAATCCTTCGGGTATTGCAATTATTTTTAAAGAAATGTAATTAATAAATTAGGCGGGAGGTTGCATCCCTCGAGGTTATGTAATTTTCTAATCTTTACTTTTCCCCATTTATTTAATGCTTCATGTATGGATTTACTATTTTCCGTATGCACGTTAAATCATACATTACTAACTTAAAAAATGACATAGGTGCAAATATGTAGAATTAAGAAATACAGTTTTCTATAGATGTAATATAATGTGATCCAATAAAAAATAAGCAACTTATCTCGAACCCGAATCTCTATGTCTTATTGGGTCATCCCCCGGACGTTAAGCCTCATAGGACTCTAATTTTTGGAAGAGCTAATCTAAGTGGCAACTCTACACTAAGAGATGGTAGATTTGGGTTTGAACAATCTAAAAATGTTTCCCGCTTTCTCTTTCGAAACCTTCCAAGTCCACAACACCAGGACATTTTTATTTTCAACTAAAACACCTTAGTGGACCGCGTCTCTCATTTCGCACTCTCTCGGCCCATCGCTCCTTGTCGTCCGCTCACAGTGGCAACTCTACTAAGGATTTTTCTTAAACTCTTTTTCTCAATGGTTTTTTATTTTTTGAATAAGTGCCGAAAATTATTGATCACATCATTCTGTATTATCATAATTATGACATATTCATAATTTCACATTGCAATATAGGGGATTAACCCGTAAGTCTAAGGTACCCTATTACCTCCAAACTTTCTCTTGTACTAATCTACCTCCTTGAGAAAAGATAGTACTTGAGCGGGTGGAACACTTGTTACTATATCGCATGTACCTCCCTCGAACCCAATTAGGGAGAGGCTTAGAGTGTATTTTAGTGCAACAAGAACCTTCTACATCAGCAACCCATTTACAAACTTCATGTAAATAATTCATAAGCATTTTCCCTAGGGTGTTACCCAACAAACAATGATGGTGCGCTCCTTAGTATCTTAATGGTACTGAGATGAACTGAACTTAGGATAGAGACTAGCCAAAAACCCTACGCACAGGAGTTGTATGGTTGGAAGATTGAACATTGCATGCTATGTGCTACATGTTTATTACTTATCATTGTACAAATGTCATGCTAACCACGAATCTTAGTGCAGACACTTGAATGCACACACTTATAATGTAACATAGCATTTTCTCATCATCATGATGCCAAATCGGCGTCACACATTCTTAGGATTAGTCGACACTCGAGATCCGGTCACCCTAGAATAACATGAACCAATTTGGGTGATGTCCACTTAACATCCGACACTTAGCCAACTAGGGGCAATAATATATCCCACACATCATCTTTGAGATGTCCACTCAACATCCAACTCATAGCTCACACGGGGCAATCACACATACCACATAGCCCAAAAAGGGAAAATACCTACCCAAATCATTTATTTTTCCCACATCATGTGATGTGCCTACTGACATCCGAACCTAAGCCCACATAGGGTGAACTTATTTCAGAAGTCCTACCTTACTAAATCTTCAAGGGTATACGCTTAATACCCGAACCATTCACCCACACGGGCAATAATTCATGCATCATTGCATACCCTCAAATAGTGATGATCACACCGGTATCCAAAACTCTACCCTAATTGGGTATATAACCAAATCATTCATATACGGTAGTTATTTTCATCAAGGTATGTCACACTGCTTACACAAAATTGACCTCCTCATAGCACGAAATCTCAAACTATTGACCTATTACCACATAAGTGATTTGGTCACCTCATTTACACCATTCATGCTACGATGTCACACAGACATCAAATCTAACCCTAGGTGTTAGATTTTCATTTCCACCTATTTTAAGTTTCTACCTAATGATTAACCTGTTTGTTTCAAATGGATTAGCACACACATTATTTATCTCACATCATGGTATGCTAACCCCTTGTGAATGCAGCCATAATATTAAACATCTCATGTATTTTTTGCATCACGAATCATGTCATGAATCTCAAATGCATGGTATGATCTTCTGCTTGTGTATCTTAGCTTGGAAAAGGCCTGCTCACTACTTGGTTGGCATCTCTCCGACCGTGGCTAATCTAGAGGGGGTTCCGTACACTGACTCAAGTGAAGACTCGAGTTTAGATTCAAATTCAATTCAACGAGCAACTTTGAATCTTGATAGCATGGCCAATCCACAAGATGGAGTTACGGAGGAGTATCACCCCTCCCTTACGGGACAGAAATCTCAACAGACATATCAATCGTTGGTAAGCGCAGAGATTACAGCTTCTTTGAATGCCTTTACCAACAGCGAACAACTAGCATTGCTTATTCGCCAGCATGTTGGAAGAGCTCATAATGTAGTGTCCAGCCCGGAGGTCACCCTTAGCAATGGCGGTCCAACTAGCCAGCCTAGAACAGGGGGACCTCCTACCTCACATATGGTGCCCCCAGCTCCTACTACCTTGTACCAGGTCAGGGCAGGATAAAGTCAGCTGAACAAGAACCAGGCCCAAAATGGTTAACCAGATAATGCATTACCAATCCCTTCTAGCAATAATCCGAGAACTAATTCTTCTTGAGGTAACTAGGATAGCATGTGTTCAGACCAGGGACTTTTTATCAAGGAGTGGCCCAACAGTTTATCCCTAGTTGGAGTGCACCATTTTCCTCACAATTCTAAGCTACCCCTTAGTTGCCCAATCTTGCGGCATTTCCCTAGGGGCAATATAGCTCTTATCCAAGTGCGGGGAATGCCACCTCTAATAACCAGGAATGGCATAATTATGGCAACAATTCTTGGCCACTCACAACGGCTATCTCATGAACATATACCTTTGGCAACTGACAATCGAGGATGAAGATAGCTTGCCCCCAAATTTTGCAACGTCGCAGTTTGAAAAGTATGTGGGCTCTGGAGACCCGCATGCTCACCTAACGCATTACCAAATGGTGATGAGGGAATTAAGGGTCAGTGAACGGATGATGGCTAAGTTCTTTATCATCACCTTGGGTCACACAGTCAATGAATGGTACAACCACCTTTTGCTAGACATAGCTACTGACTAAAATAGCCTTACTCAGGCTATATTGAGGAATTATGGTTTCAACACTCAAATGGAAACCACGATGCAACATCTAGAGGCTATAAGGCAAGAGTAGCGCGAGAGCTTCAAATCTTACTACGGGCGTTGGATGGCCACACATGTCAGGCTTCGGGCTCGCTTAACTCTAACACAGATGATAACCAAGCTTTTGGATGGCACGTTGCTATCTTAAAGAAGCAAGTTTGGGTCGGACATCTTTTCAAACTATCAAGAAGTGTTTGAGAAGGCTGGTAAATAAGAGCACTAAATCCCTTGTTTGGGTAAAATATTTTTGTTTTTGTTATAGCAACAAAATATTTTTACTTTCCCCTTTTTTATGTTTCTATTTTCTCCTTTACCTTCTTTTTTTATTTGTATGGTTAGGTATTATATCTCTTAGACCATAATCAATTTTGCATCAAAAGTCATTTTATGCAGACCTTATTCTTGGTATAATAGTTGTTATACCTAATATACGAGTTGTTATAATTATATACACGAGTTGTTACATTACATTCTTATATTTGAAAAAAATACTCAATTTTACAACAAAAACCATATTATAAATGCCTCATACCGTAAAAAGGCTATTATACCTTGTATAATGACTATTATCTTCATTTGTTTAATTTCGCAACAAAAAATCATGTGATTAAGGCATTATATCTGGTATAATAGTTGTTATATCTAGTATAAACTCTAATACCTAGTACAATATCTTTTTTTCCGTCAATTTTTAAATACAATCTAATTTTGCCGCAAAAGACCACATTACGAAGACCTTATATCTAGTAAAGAACACATGTAGAATGACTATTGCTGGTATATTACTAAGTTTTATATTACTTTGCAAAACGTTTTAGTCAGGAAAACTCACAAACTTATACAAAACAACTAAAAATTTTTTAAAAAAATCTTATTATTTAAAAAACAATTAGTTCCTAAAAATCTTTACCTATAAACTAGTTATAAGTTTACAATTGCAATTTCAATCAATATCAAAATCATATTCCTTATTCTGAAAACTGATTAACACTACTCCTTGTTAACACTTTCCATCATAATCTCAATCAAATAGCCATGAGGAAGATAGATCAAACAAATTTACGCAAACACAAAAAAAAAATTAATTAATTAATAAGAAACTCAATCATACCATATACCCCCTTTCAAATTAAGGCCACTTTCATATCATATCTCAAGCCTTTCAAATTGCTGCTTTTACTCAAATCAAATATCTTCAATTTCATATGGGCTTGAATTTAATTTTAGCCAAAACAATACTACAATGTACTTCAATTTCTAAACCTCTGTCAATATAGAATCCAAATAAAGACCATAAATACCAAATCAGCTTCTCAAAAACCACTTAATACATCGAGGTAGAAATCAATCACAATGTATATTCATCTTACTTAATGCATAGTGGACTTTTGTAATCAATCACATTGCAAATCAATTCAATCACAAACTACACATCCTAAAACTTTAAATCAACATCAATATCATTGGCCCTACTCAACAGATGATAAATCCAATTCACATAAGATTTATCATAGAACAATGCCTCTCAGGCTTATCGTCAGAGGTGAAGGGAACTCATTGGATGATTAACATAAGAAAGAGGGACGAGAGTCGTGAAGAGATGAAGTAGAGAACAATTCGCAGCAGATCTATTATGGAACAACGCTTCTTAGACTTGTTATTGGAGGCGAAGGGAACTCATCGGAAGATCAACGTATAAAGAATTCGCCGAGCGATTATCGTAAGAAGAAGAGACGAGAGGAAGCAAAGGCAATAATGGCATGTTGAAGGGAACTCATTAGATGATTAACATCACGATTAACATAAGAAAGAGAGACGAGAGTCGTGAAGAGAGGAAGTAGAGAAGAATTCATAGCAGATCTATCATGGAACAATGCTTCTTAGACTTGTCATCGGAGGCGAAGGGAACTCATCGGAAGATCAACATGAAAAAAACTCATCGGGCGATTATCGTAAGAAGAAGAGATGAGAGGAAGCAAAGGCGAGAATGGCGTGTTGAAGGAAATAGGACAAAGTAAAATAGTATAATTGGAATCTTAAAAAGTGAGCTTTTAAAAAAGTTGTTATGAGCATGGGATTTTGCCCCGATCGTGAGTTCAATGATGAAGCAGTAATTTATTTTTCCCTTGCTAGTTTTTCACTTTTTACAAGGTATTGAATTCATCCGAAGGAAGCTTGCTTTGCTTCTTTGAGCCTTAACCCTTTTTTAGGAAATTTCAACATAAAAAGCCCAAGGCAAAGAAGCAATGTCGTTAACGACAAAGCAATGTCGTTAACAATCGCAGCGGCATCAGAACTAGAATTGAATTTTGTGGACTTTTTCAGCCAAAAAGCAAATTTATGCCCACTTGCTTGGATCTTATCTTTTGAAATATAGCTGCCACACTTTAACTAAGACTAAAAATTCAACATCTAGAGAGGTGATTAAGGAAAAAGTTGAAAAAAAGTAAGATCCTCCATTGACTTTTTTAGACTGAAGGGGGCTCTCTCTTTAAATGAGAGTTGAGTTTCAGAATAAGAGGGAGCTCACATTTAGTAGAAAAAAAGGGGACAAAAGAGAGCTGAGATTTTCGTGCAAAAGGTGCAAGTGAGAGTTCAAAGTGTTCTTGAGCAAGTTTGACTATTCTTGAGTGGTTTTTCTTGAGTTTTCGGCATTAAGTTTAGACTTTAAGCATCCAACAACTTAAAGTTTCGAGTTAGTTAGATTAAGTTCAAGAAAAGGGCATGAACTTGGGTCACAAGGGTCCACTTTTTCATCTCTTAAGCAAATTTGAGGTTTATTTCATCCTTTAAGCAAAGCTTGAGGTGTAGAGATCATTTAAGCAAACTTGAGGTTTGGAGATCACTTAGGCAATACTTAAGGTTTAGACTTGAATGGAGAGTCTACAACATCTTTATCACTTGCTTGAAGGTTACTACACCTTCTAAAGCATCTACTTTGGCAAGGAATAGATCCCTTCCAAAGATTTTCGATAAATAATCAAATCCAACCAAAAAAGAAACAAGGAGAGCTTCCCGGAGGACTTCATGGACCTTCAAGTAAGTGGATTCATCACTATAGGGTAAGCCTTTGAGTTCCTAGAGTTTGTTCTTACATTTATATGCTTTTCTTTTGGAAGTTTCATTTCTTTTCGATTATTTCCGCTTTTGCATACCAATCTGTTTTCCAGAAATTGTAGTATGATTTTAAATCTTTTTGAGTACTGATAAGTGTATAATTACACTTAATATCATATTAATTTTACATATTAAACACTTTGAATTAAGTCATTTTTATACTTCATATAAAAGATTTCACGTGGTATGTAGTTGTTTTTTATGCAAATGCAGATACTAGGTAAATCTTGGGAGTAAAATGATCTAAAGTGGAATTCTATGAAAAAAGAGTTAAAAAGGTGCGAAAAGATGCATGGAACTTAAAGATTTGGCTCAGGATCGAAGCTGTCAAAGATCAGTGAAGTTGCAAGGAGAATTCTGAAGAAAAACTCAATTCATAGTCGCGACAATCATTCGCGATCGTGACTTGTATACTTCAGAAATAGAAGTCTGC
>CATIWQ010383129.1:0-24778 GCA_949673415.1 Euphorbia schlechtendalii
TATAAACATATGAGCATCTATGGAACATTTTAACTTAGATTATACAAATCATGGCTTACTTAGGAGTTCCTTTAGGGTTAATTTTAAGTTTTGAAATTCCACCTTGCACGTTTGCATGTTCAATTACTATCTTAATTAACCAACAGGTACTTCAACCAGCATTGTAGTGGTTTGTTTCTTCACCCAAAGAAGAATCAATAGTGAATTAAATCTAGGGGAGAGCAAAAGACCAAAAAAACTTAACCGAACCGGCCAACCGGATCGGACCGGACCGAATTGAACCGAACCGAACTAATTTGGTTCAGTTCTTGGTCCATATATGTGAATAATTTGGCTTTTGATTCGGTTCTCGGTTTTTAGAAAAAAAACCGAATAAACCGAGAATCGAACCGAATTAAAATCATATATAAATTAATGTATTTTAGTTTAGATACATTGATTTATCAATTTGTCTTTGGACCAATACTTTTAGTTTATGTGATTTATTAATTTACGGGATGATGCTCTTAAGTTTCATTGGATTGTTGCATTTGATTCTTATATTATATTATGAAATTAACATTAGACGATATCTAGAAAGCAAACTTGGTAGTGGGTACTGATTCTTGAATGTGATTTGATTTGTTGCATTTAACCATTTGTTTTGGTCTATAGAAATATAGATTGTTTATTGATTGAATTTATATTACTAGTTTAATTAGTTCATGTTTTAGAATTTTTTTTGAATGGATTATTTTATCTCATAATTTGGTTTTAAACTAAACCGAATCGGACCGAACCGAAATATTTAGGTTCGTTCCGGACCGAACCTAATTCTATTCGGTTCGGTATTTGGTTCCTAAAATTTTAATTATTTGGTTCTTGGTTTATTTGGTTCGGTTCGGTTCTTGGACCGAACCGACCAATGCTCTCCCCTAATTAAATCTTGGATTGATTCTCCAATTACTGGATCAGGTAGAGGCTGAACCATTTTAAAAATTTGAGTTTGCAATTTCCTTTCTCTTTATATTATCTGTCATTGCATTCACATTTCAAGTAGCCAAAATCAACTAAATTCATAATCTACAATATTACTCTGTTTTAGTATGATTCTTCAAGTAAAAATTACAAGCTAGTTGTTTATTTAGAAGAAGCTTCAGAGGAAATTTCTGCATAACCTATGAGTTATGTAAAGAACTCAAAAAAAGCTATTAACCCCCCTCTGACTTAGTTATCACCCCTACTGGGTCTTACAAATTTATTATTATATCTTGTATCAAAAGATTGTCATTTTAATCAACATTTCATTTTTACTTCTGTATGTCATTTTAAAATATCAATGTAAAAATGAACACTTTTCCTAATTCACCCTTGTGTTATTTAGAAAAGAAATTAAGTATAAATGAAGTTATAAGACAGTAATTTGGGAAATTATACATGGTACCGGGTATTTAGTACCCTTCTTTAATCTAACTGTTGATTATTTATGAGAGAATAATTAATTAAGATGATAGATTATTTAATTAAAATGTAATAAATACTCAACTGTTGGATTTAGAAGGGTACTAAATATCTGGTACCATATATAAATTCCCCAGTAATTAAGAATAAAGAGAATTTTATAATAAAATAGAAGGGATAAATTAATCATTTTAATAGTGTAATAAATGTCTTATTGGTTTTGATGAAAATCCTAAAATGACAATGGAGGGAGTGAATTATAATTTTATTAAAATGTGAATTATGCTTTGATAAAATATATTACTCCCTCCGTCTACAATATTACTCTGTTTTAGTATGAGTATTCAAGTAAAAATTACAAGCTAGTTGTTTATTCAGAAGAAGCTTCAGAGGAAATTTCTGCATAATCTATGAGTTGTGTAAAGAACTCGAAAAACGCTATTAACCCCCCTCTGACCTAGTTATCACCCATACTGGGTCCTACAAATTTATTATTATATCTTGTATCAAAAGATTGTCATTTTAATCAACATTTCATTTTTACTTATGTATGTCATTTTAAAATATCAATGTAAAAATGAACATTTTTCCTAATTCACCCTTGTGTTATTTAGAAAAGAAATTAAGTATAAATGAAGTTATAAGATAATAATTTGGGAAATTATACACGGTACCGGTTATTTAGTACCCTTCTTTAATCCAACGGTTGATTATTTATGAGAGAATAATTAATTAAGATGATAGATTATTTAATTAAAATGTAATAAATATTCAACTGTTGGATTTAGAAGGGTACTAAATACCTGGTACCATATATAAATTCTCCAGTAATTAAGAATAAAGAGAATTTTATAATAAAATAGAAGGGATAAATTAATCATTTCAATAGTATAATAAATGTGTTATTGGTTTTGATGAAAATCCTAAAATGATAATGGAGGGAGTGAATTATAATTATATTAAAATGTGAATTATGCTTTGATAAAATATATTACTCCCTCCGTCTACTAAATATTATCGTTCTAAAGGGATTTCAATGTCTATTTTTTATTGTCATTTTGTATTTTCAAAATGTTTTTTTCTAAGTTTTTCATTCCTACCCCTATTAATTTGTTCAACTTTCAAGATAATTATATCCCAATCTTCAATAACAAGAGAATACTATAGGTCAAATTGTTTTTATTGAATATATTAATGAAGCTTTGAAAATGGAATATGACATTTATGAAATGTAAATTAGTAAATCACCTCATTCGGTTAATTGTTATCTTAAAAACTGTGAATTAGTTAAAACGACAATATTTAGTAGACGGGGAGAGTATATTAATATTACCATATAAATCTACTTAGTAAAAAAACAATATCATATATTTATAATAAATACAATAAAAATTAATATTTCTTATATACTATGAAATATTCCTTATAATAAATTGAAATTAAAATTATTTTGAAGAAGTTGAGTTTTGAACTCTGAATCTCTCACCTTTGTTTTGAGAAATGTATATCATTTGATGATCACTTATTATTTCAATACATTGTGTTTTAGTAAAGAAACGTTTTGATCGATTTAATCCTCTACTTCGATGCAATTAATAGAGACAAAACCACAAGTGTGATCACCAAAACATCTAGAAAGAAGCTTCTTACATGGTTGGAATTTAATTAGAGCGAGAAATTGTGTGGCTCATAAAATTTCCATATTTATCATATGGTTCCTCTCTCCTTCCTCCACCTTTCCTACGTCTTAGCTTATAGCAAAACAACGCAATTTCACGGTCTATATAAAAGGGTATTTTCCCTCATTTTTTCCACACACCACCACTAATAAAATCTCTCTATTGTAGAAGCAACACAACAGCAGATTCATTTTCTTCCATTTGTGTTGAAGGTTTAGTTGAATTTCTTTTTTAATCAAAATTGAATAAAATTAACATGGCAAAAGCAGTATGTGATTCAAGCAGAAGCAGCTGGAATGAAGTTGCGCCTGCTCTTTTCATTTCTGTGCAGAAAACTTCCAGTTCGCCCGGCTTACAAACTATTTTAGAAGAGAAGGAAAGTGAGGACACCCAAGATTATTTGATTGATGTATTTTTGTGCTTTTACATGTATTTAGTTAATAGGCATTCAGTTGTTGTGTTTTCAATTCACAACAATACCAGAATTTATGGCTACAATTTGGGCAATGTTCATCCAATCATCTATTATCTAGAGGGTTGACATAGATCTTTTGTCATAATTGAATCAAGGATTATAATTTTTTATGCTTATCTTGTTTTTTTTCACATAGATCTTACCTGTTGATTGTAACCTTCGTTCATTAATTTAACGATGATAATGAGTATAATAATGATTACTATGTAACAAGATAAAGTAATTACTTTATAAATTTTCATAACATAAACAATATATAAGTTTAAAATTTGTATATAGAATCTATATTTACTATGAAATATACATTTCAAATTTTAGTTTTTAATATCAAAAGATACTTATTTTTAGGACTCATATTTTAATACATGTATCTTCATTGAAATATTCATATTAAGGTTTTTTGTGGTTGATGTCTTAATACAGTGGTAGAGATAGAATTTGTGATTCTAGAGATCACGAGTTCGAACCACATTCGGGATGGATTTCAAGATTTTCCTTTGTAATTTAATAATATAAACACACGAAATTTTTTTTTAAAAAAAATCATATTAAGGCTTCTTTATTTTATTCAACCTCCATCACTATCTATTTACTAAAAGAGCGAAGTTAGTATGAGGCCGCCTGTTCTTCTTGGATTGGGCTCAAGGTGCTAAAAATGGAAAATACACAAACCAAATTGGAAGGTTAACATACAACCTCAAAATGTTATAAATAGTGTATTTCAAATTTAAAAATATTTATTATTTATAAATATTCAAATTTATAAATAGTGTATATTCATAAATATTTATTAATCACTATTTATAAATTTATATATTTTAACTTTTCTACATTTATAAATTTTAATCAATCTTAACGATTCATCCATTCATTTTTAAGGGTTGAGATTTACTTCCATTGTAAGGTCTACAATTCAATATCAAACATAAAAATTGGATGAATTTTTAATGACTAATTGAGATTTACAAATATACTTCTTTCAAATTTAAAAAATCTTTATCCGTAAGTAGTTAAGAATCTCTCCATTGAATAATGGATTGGAACAACCAAAAATCGAGTCCCGATTTACGTGGAAGGGTTCAATTGTATATGAATAAGCTTGTTTCTTACATGAATATTTTTTTACAGGACAAGTTTTCAGGGTTAAAATCATTCATGATACACGAACTTTGTCTTTATTACAATGATACACAAACTTATTATATTATTAACATGATGGATAAACTTACCACTTTTACCCTTAAAATGGATTTGACATTTCTTAAACCCGTACTTTTTTAATTTTTATTCAACAAGATTACGGTGTTCTTGCTTTTGCTCATTTATCTCTGGTTTTAGTTTGCGGGCATCTTCATTTTAACTCGGATTTTGACAATGACATTTACATCTCCATTATTCTTATCAATCCTCCCTTTGCGTGATCGCGACAATGGTCAGGTCGAGTGTATTCCTTCCGATTACTTGGCCGCACAACACGATTCGTATCCCAATGGTGGGTTTCTTCAATCAAATTATATGAGGAGAAAAGAGTCAACGTGATTATAGTTTATGAACAAAACTCTTGAAATTGCTCATTGTGAAATTTCATTTTCTACTTTTTTATCCCAATAATTCCTACAAGTCAATTGCTATGGTTATTAAACAAATCATGATTCAATGAAATATAATTCATCTTCTTGAGATTATTATAATTTACACAAGACAAAATATTTAAGGAATTGAGAGAAGAGAAATTTCGAAATTTAGAATATATGACAATCATCAAAAAGAAATTGTGAAATTAGTCCATTGACATGAATATTACGTGGATGGTGGGGGGCCTGATAATAATTATTCAAAATAAAAAATGAGGGATGATGAGACACAATACTTCATCTTAGAATGGAAAAAAGTTTAACGAATACAAGGGTATAAGAGGAAGTGAAAACATTGAAAATGAGATTTTTGAGGTTTTAGAAGATGCCAAAACTAAATTTGAGGGCAAAAATGATAAAATTGACTATCACGTTAGAAAAGCGATAAATTTATATACCATTATATCAGATTTTGAAATTCATGCACAGATAAAATTTATGCACCATTGATAATTTTAACCTCAAATTTCTAACATTTCCTTAATTATAAAACCAATCAATTGTCACAAATTATTTAAATTGCCCTGACAAAGCTGATACACGTAACCACTTTAAATAAACAAATTTAGAATGAAAAGATGTTGCATCACCAATGAAAGATAAATATAAATGTACATCTCGCAAAACTGAAAATTTTATAATATGAATGTACATCCCTCAAAATTGAACTATTTTGGCTTAATACCCCCTAAAATTGGTTCAGAAAACTGGATGTCACCCTCAACTTTCAAAGAGATCAGTTACTCCTTTAACTTGATAAAAAGAACCAGTTACCCCCTTAACTTGGCAATAATGCACCATTTAGCCCCCTCAACGCCACGCGTAAGAATCTGGTTGGTTTGACTTTTCAAAGATGTCATTTTTCTGATTTTCTCTCTCCAACCAGAAGTTGACACGTGGCATTGAGGGGTCAAACTGGTTCATTTTTGCCAAGTTAAGGGGGTAAATGATCCTTTTGAAAGTTAAGGATGATATCTGATTTTCTAAACCAACTTTATAGACGTTGCGAACTATTTTTTGTCACATGAATTGAATTTGTACAGTAAATTAAGGTCAAGCTAGTAGATAAAGAGGCAGTTGAACAATTAAAGCATCCCACCGCTAAAAAAGATAATCAGCAAAGCAAAAATGAATAGAAGTCCTTCACATTTATAGCTTACAACCCCAACAAATTATGTGGCCAACTACCACACCATCTTTGCCTGCTACATTTCCAAATCTCATTAATCTCTTCATTTACTTTCCATCCTTCTTCCATTTGATTTTCTCTTTATTTTTCATCATTTTTGTTTCTGCCTAAACTTATAGCTAACTGGGGTAAACTTTATTACATTTTTACGCTACAAGATCTAATAAAGTTTCCATCTTTGATCATGAAACGCACAGTATAAACCCTGCATTCTGCAGCCAATACCTTCTCAATTTCAGCAACTTATTTGGGGCCATTATTTTCATGCACTAATATTAGTAATTTAATGCCAGTAAATAAATTTCCTAATTAATGATCATTTATTAGTTAGTTTGATAAAAAAAAGAAAATCAATCATTCAAACAACACAAATAAGCAGTACTATTATAAATTCAAACATTTATTTGTGCATAGACAGAAAAAAACTTCTCCAATGGCTACTTCCTTTGCACATTTCACATTAATTCTCACACTCACATTTTCCTCCTTTCTTCAACTGTCTTCTTCTTCCACAAAAAATTCGCAACCTTTCAAAAAAATCTACGCTTTTGGCGATTCGTTCACCGATACAGGAAACACGAAATCCGCAACTGGTCCTAGCGGTTTCGGCCACGTGTCTAACCCTCCCTATGGCGACACATTCTTTCACAGGCCAACCAACCGGTACTCCGATGGCCGCCTTATGATCGATTTTGTCGCTCAAACGCTTTCTTTACCGTTTCTACAACCGTATCTTCACCTCCAAGGAAACGAGACCAATGGTGTGAACTTTGCTGTTGCGGGCTCCACCGCTATAAACCACGCTTTCTTTGTCAAGAACAATCTGAGCCTCGATTTTACGCCTCAGTCGATCCAAACTCAGGCCATTTGGTTCGACAAGTTCCTCGAAAAGCAGGGCTGTGAAGGGTCGGTGTCTTCCAGCCCGGAATGTAAGGCGGCATTCGAGGATTCGTTGATATGGGTTGGCGAAATCGGTGTTAATGACTACGCGTATATTACTGGATCTTCTGTGTCGAGTGACACCATTAGAAAACTCGCCATCAGCAGCGCGATCGCCTTTCTTCAGGTATTTTAACCATATTTTTAAAAAAAATTTACATCAAATTTTCGACGATTTTTCATTTTATTATAATTTTCTCAAATTTTAGTAAAAAAATTTTCAAAAAAACTCTAAAATCTATCACTAACATCATTATTATTATTATTATCATTATTATTACTAATGTTTTATTAACTACGTTGCAAAATTCAAGGTCAAAATGGATAATATTATACTTTTTTATGAAGTAATTTCAAACTGAAAAAACCTTTTTCGCTAACTTCTGAAACCACGAACACCCATTTGCAATAAAAAAAGTTCCACACGAACTTTTTTTTTTTTGCAAAACGTTCGTGTCTTTGAAATTTATCCTAAAAATTATAGCGAGGTGCTAACTTAAAAATTTCATAAACTTGCAGGAATTGCTCAACAAAGGTGTGAAAGCTATAGTTGTTCAAGGCCTGCCACCTACAGGATGCTTGCCGCTGTCAATGACGCTGGCTCCCGAAACCGACAGGGATGAAATGGGATGCGTAAGCAGCGTTAACAATCAATCGAAAACGCACAACGCAGCCTACCAAGCCAAACTCAACGATCTTCGAGATCAGTTTCCAAACGCCACGATCTCTTATCTCGATTATTGGAATGCGTACCGAACGGTCATGACAAATCCCGGGGGTTACGGGTTCAAAGAGCCGTTCAAGGCGTGCTGTGGGTCGGGCGATCCGCCTTATAACTTCGAGGTTTTTACGGTGTGCGGAATGCCGTCTGCGAAGGCTTGTGTGAACCCTTCTCAGTTCATAAACTGGGATGGGGTTCATTTGACTGAGGCGATGTATAAGGTGCTTACTCGTATGTTTCTTAATGGAGAATATAGTCAGCCTCCGTTTAAGGAATTGATTGAGAAGAAACTATTCCGTCAACCAAACGAGCCCTAAATACCCCATAAACTGAGATGGGGTGACTTTGTTGCTTTTTTTTTTGGATCAAGTTTGATGTATGATTGTGGTTTTGAGATTTACATGGTTGAGTTAGTATTTCAGTTTTGGTTCATAATACTACCCTGTAATGAGTAATAATCGAACTATTTTTCTGAAACGTTCCATTTTCGAGCTTTTCCTATTAGTAAAAGAGTTGAAATAAGTCAGAGTGTTCCTAACTAAATAATAAGAAGGACTAAAATATGTTGTTCAAAACTAAAATATGTAGCTGTATGAAAAAATTTTGTGAGAGAACTTATTGGAAGAGTAGCTTGAAAAGCAGTTTCAAACAGGATAGGCTATCATTATGAAATACTATTGTATTTTTATTACTTGGTTGATTTATGACATATAGTAGTATCCTGCTAGAAAATCAGACTAAACTTGCAGCTGTTTATTTAATATTCAATTACAACTTCAATTAATGACATTCTATTCTAGACATAAACACATAATCAGTTTTATCCCTCAGAGTCAACATTTACAGAGTGTAGAATCATCAATGAGGATTGAATTCCTGGCAAAATGATTTACCAATGTTGTTTAAACTACTTATTTGATTGCAATGAGCATAAAAGGCCATAAAAGATCAACTAGAATTATTAAAAACTGGGTCTTTTATATACATTATTACTAACAAAAATGAAATTTTCAACACGAAAATCTCACCGGATTCTTATGTACCGGATTGGCATTCGTTCTCTATACAGGTATTCGTAATACATCAAGAAAAGAGCATCTGGACTATCCTTTGCAAGCTGTTCATAAAAAGATAAAAACGCCCGCAAATCCTCCCGTATTTGTGTCAACCACGTCGTAATTGCAAGTGAGAACCCACAAGTCACCCGAGCTAACTATTTTTAGACTTCCCCGAAAAAATGGGCAACATTCTGACCTTGTATTCCTGTAAAGAACTCAAAAAGCTAAGAACTTTTATTAAAAAAGTTGAGCAAGATATAACATGGGAAAAGTTATGTAATTTTTAACAAAGCAGTCATTATAGTACATGGCTCTAAGCAAATCCCACATTCATCTTCTCTTTCTATGTCCATATTCGAAAAAAATTTCCGATCTTTTAACCAATTCTTGGCAATTATATCCACTTGAGTAGTGTTCAGCGCCATCGAATCGCCATGAAGGCGTTGAAGCGATGGTAGTATAACAGCTGCAATTCTAAGTCAATCAAAAAACTAAAACCTAATAATGAACAAAAAGAAAGAACATAAAACATTTAATGATAATTCCTACAATCTAGAAATACAGTAAATAGTCACGCACCGTAAAACTTCTTGATGGTTGATTTCTTTCTGCAAGTAGAGATTTTCGGTTTCCCATCTGAACACACCTAAAAGTATTAAATAGACCTTTTCAACATGATAAATTTTTAAAAACTAAACCAATCAATGGGTGCCAAGTGATTGGAAACTAATACCATTTGGAGACAAGAACCAGCCTTGTTTTTTGGTATAGAAGCTGCCCTGCAAATGCAATTCCAGCTCATTTAACAGCAACACCAATAGCCCTATTAGCCTTCTTTAATTTTGGATATAAAGGAACAAATGGGGGAATTTGTTGCCTGCATAATCTTGAATGTGCAATGTACAGTCAATTCGCATAATTTTTCTAATGAATGTTGCAGAAACTGAAATACTTACAATTTAAAAAAATCACCGGAAGGAAGGAAAAAATATCTTAACAAAATTACAAATTCAAAACCCACAAATTTCCAAAAAGGTACAAACTTTATATCAGTGACTAAGAATCAAAGAACATACGAGGCATTAGCGTGCTTGATATCAGCCTCGAGAACCTTAAGTGAGTCCTCATAAGATGATCTAGCAGAAATTTCAATATAATAATCCATCATTTTCCCACTCAGAAACGATAAAATCAACCTAAACTTGTTAAAAAGAAAACTCGAATTTTTTCAGGCAGAGTAAAAAGGATTGACGAAATGATCAATAAAGTATAATGTTTGTTAAACAAAAAAGCAAATAGAAAGTTTAGTACTTTGAGTTTGTTTGTATCGCAGAAGCGGGGTGTAATTGTAAAGTGGTTTTTGATATTTCCCCTTTGATGATTACCCCCAAATCAGGGACTAATAATGGGTTTTGAATTTTAGGATTACTAGCAGTTTTTCTTTTTCAATGGGGAAAGAGAAATTGGGGAGTTGGAAATGGTGATTTTGACTTGATGGACTGAATTGATTGGTTTAGTTGTGGAATAGTTGCTTACTTCTTTTTCTGATCAAACGATTTGGAAAAGATTCTTCTTTTTTTTCATTTTTTAAAAATAAATTTTGTGGTCATTTATTTAATCTTCGTGATGAAGATCTAGAATTGATGGACTTTGCATTGTCAAGCAAATTAGTATGGGTTAAACTAACGAAGTGAATCGTTAACTCAGTTAGCAAGACATTAATATGTGAGAGATTGTTAAACTTTAACTCTTATTAAGCCTCGTTTGCTCAGTGACTAATCCCTGTACAAAATAGCATCAGAATTTCTAGTTAAAACAATTTCAATAGTAGTAATAGTAATAATAGTACCAATAATAATAATAATAATAATAATCCAACAACTTTTGCGCGCGAAAAGTAACAGAATTATAACCGCAGCCTCCAATAAAAGTCTCTTCCATTCCCTTTCTACTTTCATCACACTCTTCGCCCTCTCAACTTTCTCAACTGAATTTCTCTACAGAAACTTCGCCGGAGATCCCACATCTCAACTGATCGGGAAAAAAGCACTGAAGAAGTAAAGATCGCAGCTTCAATGGCGAGAGCAAGACCTATCCAGAATCCATTCCTTACACTAATTTCATCGCCAGTATTCCACTTAGTTTCTTCATCTCCATTGACGTACCTTCTCTTCTCTCCAAGGAAATCCCCAAGATCCCACTCTAAGTTCATCGTTCCCTCTTCACCTGCTAAATTCCTCTCTTTCATGTTTCTCTTAATCCTGATTTCACTCACTCTTCTACTGATTTTCATCTTCACTTTCTTCCCCTTCGATCGAGATTCAGCTCCTTGTTCTTTCGTCTCTCCTTCCTCTCAATTTCAGCTACCTTCTAAAACGCATCCAGAGCTGCATTTTGTTTCTCTTTCGTCTCAATTATCTACTGCAAATGTTAATGGTGAGCCTGGACTGCGAGATGGTATGATTTTGCCTTTGCCGCCTCAGAGGGTTAGCTGGAATTTGAGCGAAGAGGAGAGGGAATTTTGGGAGCAGCCTGATGGAGAAGGATTCAAGCCGTGTTTGGATTTCAGTTTTAAGTATAGAAAGGCATCTGCTTCGATTTCGAAGGAGAAGAAGAGATTCCTGGTGGTTGTTGCTTCTGGCGGACTGAATCAACAGAGGAATCAGATCGTTGATGCGGTTGTTATCGCTAGGGTTCTCGAAGCTGCTCTTGTTTTGCCTGTTTTGCAGGTTAATCTGATCTGGGGAGATGAGAGGTACAAAATCGAATCTTTTACTTGATTATTGTATATGCTGTTCTGATTGATTAACCGTATACTGTGTTTTCTTGCTGTTAATTTAGTTGTATTTTTAACGCTAGGTCATTTTCTTGATCTTTATTTGGTCTATTAGCTCAACAAATCAGTCTTAGTTCAGTTTTTAGCCAGACCTTTGGTCTGTTGAGCAAGATTATATGGTATGGATATGAAATTTGTTGTTTTAAATGTTACTGCAATTTCAGTTTCTAATTTGTTTTCCATTTTCGAGCTAAGTTATGGCCAACAAAATGTGATATCGGCATTTCCATTGATGAGTAACGACAATCTGCATATTATAACTTGTTGAAAGTTCTTCATTGTAAGCTTTCTGTGTTTTCTTCAGTTCTCTTTTGGATTTACTATATGGTTCAACAATCATTTGAATATTATTCGAAATGTCAGATTAGGATTTGGTGATAAAATCGTGAAATTTGATTATTTTTCAGGCCTGGCAACTGGATTTTTTTATACTAGAAAATAACTATTGTTGTACTTGAGCATAATTTATCTGCATAAATGTAATACTCAGTTCCTATATGCTATGATGAATTGCAGTGAATTTTCTGACATTTTCGACGAGGAACATTTCAAGAGGATCTTAAGAGCTGATGTCCGAATCGTATCAGCACTTCCTTCCACTCATCTAATGTCCAGACAATCCGTCGAGAACCAAATTCCAATGGATATCTCGCCTTTATGGCTTCGAGCTAAGTTCTCTAGAAAGGTAATTAAAGGAAAAACTCAGATTCTCAATCTTAAAACTGCTTAGTTCCTGTTACTGACATTTCTATAACTTGTGTAGCTGAATGAAGAAGGCCTTCTTGTGCTAAAAGGGTTAGCTTCTAAACTATCTAAAAATCTTCCACGTGATCTTCAGAAGCTTCGATGCAAGGTCTAGCATCTGAAATTAAGCATAATCAGGTCAAAATTGATTCAAATTCTTAAGTTACCGTCTTATTTTTGCAGGTCGCGTTCCATGCCTTAAGATTTGCAGCCCCGATTCAAGAGATAGGAAATCGGCTAGCGAGGCGAATGTGGATAGAGGGCCCGTATATCGCTCTTCATCTTCGCCTAGAGAAGGATGTTTGGGTTAGAAGCGGTTGTCTCACTGGATTAGGCCACGAATACGACAAAGTAATAGCTCGAATTCGAGAGTCTCAAACTGAATACTTGACTGGGAGACTAAACATGAGTTACAATGAGAGAAGGCTTGCTGGTCTTTGCCCTCTCAACGCTGCAGAAATGGCAAGGTAGAGAAAAAGATCGAATCTTTACGTAGTTTTTGTGAAAAATATGCCGTTGATCTGTGTTGGGTATGTTCATATTATCCACTATTCCAAGTTTCAATAGAATTGCAGCTACCCTTTTCATATTCGTTTAAGGATTTTCTTTCGGGGCTATAATTGTAATTTTGATGGGTGGTGATTTTGCAGGCTTTTGAAGGCTTTAGGGGTGTCGAGCAATGTGAGGATTTACATTGCGGGAGGAGAGCCTTTTGGAGGTGTCCAGGCTTTGCATCCGCTCATGACCGAGTTTCGGAATCTCGTGACTCGGGATATGCTGGCAAAAGAAGGCGAAATCTCAGAATTTGTCAACAAATCTTCTGCTTTGGCCGCCATAGACTTCATTGTGTCGTTAAGCAGCAACGTTTTCATTCCATCTCACGGTGGAAATATGGGAAGGCTTTTACAGGGACATCGTGCTTATGTTGGCCACTTGAAGTGCATAAAACCCAACAAGAGAGCCATGATTCCTTTCTTTGAAGATTCGTCTTTTTCGGAACCTGAATTTAGAAGCATAGTGAGGATGTTGCACAGGAATCTAAGAGGGCAGCCCGAGCCAAGAAACAAGAAGAGAGATCGAGATGTGATTGCCTACCCGGTGCCCGAATGTATGTGCAAGAATCCCACACCTATCTTTTGAGGAAATTAGAATTAGAAGGAACAAGTTTTGTAATTCATTCTGTATATTCTCGTGTAGAATCTGATTGAACTTCATAATGTTGTAAGGTTGAAAAGCTGCTATTTGTAAAGTTTTAGTTAGAACATGTGTTAACTGGATTGCAGTTCCAACAGATAAGAAATGGTCAATTTGTCATTGAATGAAATGACAATCCAATTGTAAATTTTTGGTGCTATCGTGGTTGTAAACTGCAGATTTGCTTGTAGTGTTAGTTTTAAAACCGGGAGGAAGGACCAGGTTTATGTTTAAATTAGTGTTCATGAAATGCCTCAACTGAAGATTTTGAATGTTAATACAACTACATTCTTCCTGAATATATAGAAGCACTTCTGAATTAAGAATGAAATTGTAAGCAAGTTCACTTTTTATTCACTCAATTAAGACTTTCATAGGCCATTATCACAATGTCTTTCTGTTACCCGGATCAAAATTGAAATGTAAATAGCCTCTTTCGAACCGAAAACTATTCGTGTGCTTTTAACTTTTAAATCAAGTTAAGAGATGAAAAGTGAAGGCCACGACAAGGAATGATATGGTTTAATATACCCAAGATAAAGAATAATACATTTCAAGTGAATTCTTCTAATCATTTTAACTCGATCCAACCTCAGTGAGTTCCGTTAAAATATAGTTAATGAATAGTTAAAAGATTAAATTTCGAACTTATAAAACATGAATCATTTCTCCATAGCATGAATTTTTGGAATACAATCCTCTTTCATTCTTATAAATTCCTAAAACAAGGTCCTTTTGAAAAAAATTACCAGAAGAAACTACACAGGCAGGCCTCTGTCTCAATGAAGCTACTGAGTAATTGGAATAGAACTTGTTTCAAGTCCCACCATCTCCATATATAGGTAACTGTTAAAAGTTTAAAACCCAGCTTCAAAATGTACTTGTGGTAGATTTGTTAATGTCCATTAAAATTTGAAGTAACCCTTTTGATGACCAACCAAATGACGACAATTCCGTTTATACCGAAGCCTCAAAATTGACATAATTATACAAGTATATTTAACAGTCTCTAGGATTTCAAAAATTAATTAAACGAACAAAACACAAACTTCATAGAACACTATGCACTGATGTAGAAAAAAAAGATAAAGTTATACAAACTTTAGTAGCTTGAGCTATCGAGCCACTACTTATTATTCTTCTTCTTACCTCTCTTTCTCGAACTAGATTCAGCCTTTTCTTCCTCTTCTTCGGCCTTCTGCTCCGCCTCCAATACAGCCAACTTTAACATCGAAAGAATCAAAAGCATTACCATGACTGGATCTAAAAATTTCAAAGAACCTATGAATTTTGAATTACAGTGAAAAGACTACCTCATCAAGAATTGGTTTAAGTTCCCTGTACCGTGCTTCTGCAAGATCAAATCCATCCTTGCGAAGTTCCTGCAATGAATTAATTTACGTTAAGACATTTTTAAATACGATTTCATCACCACATTCTAAATTTCCTTGCATGAACACAAGTAATTGATTACTAACCTTTCCAGTATGTTGAGTATGCTCATGGGCTGCCATTTGCCAGTACATATTGGTCCGCTTGTAGAAATCCCTCAGGGATTCCCCAGGCTTTGCAGAGTAAATGTTAAAATCAATCAGTAACTATATTATGTGGCAAGGTCAAGAAAAAGGAATATAAAAAAAGGGAAACTTCGTAACATTATTGGCTATAATGTGTTTTAATCGAATATTAGGAAATTAAGCTGTTTATACTTTGAATGGCAATCGAAAAAAAATGAGCAGGAGAAATACCACAGGGGTTCTTTGCGAATCGGATAGGCCAAGGTTGGCTCGAATCTGCTCTATTCTTGCTCGCTTTTCTTTTCTTCGGAGATTCTTTTTCCCGCCCTTTATCATAGCGACCGCGTCTTCCACTTTAAGTGAAGCAGGACCCTCTTCCCCAGCCTAAATAAATAAAAAATGATTGTGGGTAAAAGAAAACTAAATAAAATAAAACTAAGAAACAACTCTTTCTGCATTATTTTTCTGTAATGAAACTTTTTCCTTCATTATATAGAAAACACATTTCATATACGCTAGAAGAAAATGACACGAAAAAAACACCTCTTCATCGTCACTGTCATCTTCACAGTCGTCATCACTCTCGTCACTGTTGTCATCACTGCCACACTCATCGTCACTTCCATCTTCATCATCATCCTCGGAAGCTTCCACCCATTCTGATTCAGAGGCCTGTGTAAGAAAAATTTAAGTACAGTCAGCAAAAGGATCATATATATTGTAGTAAATTGTAATGCAATGAAACTTGACAAATATGCAATGTAATGTCATATAAAGTCTCAAGCCATTCGCTAATTGCTATGAAAAACAAAATAGTCTCTTCAGACAGCTAACTTATTAACACTACTTTGTAGGACAAATCTTTCCGTTTTCAAATTAAAGAAAGCAAAGATTCTGACCTTGTTCAGATCTCAAACTTGCAGTTTTCCATATATGTTTAATTCTATCACCCTTGTTTAAAAGGTTGATTTCACCTCTAGGGATTACTACAGACAGAGGGCATATAACGAAAGCCAATATGAAGGGTGCATTTTATTCAAAAATTTAGAATTCCGTGATACAATAATCTTCCTTTATAACAATAAACTTACAATCTGAAGACATGAAAACATAACCTACCGGAATAACACACTTCCACTCATCAAGTTTGCTGAGATTAAGAGAAAACAAGTCATCAAGGGTAATTTCTTGGTCTTTATTCTCCATCATGCCCCCATATATGTACAATGTATCTTTGCCAACAACCATGCAAGAGTTTATACGTCCACATGGCTTCACTACCTACAATTAAAATTAGGTCAAGTAAATCCAATAACTACAATACACGAACAAATATAAAATGTTGTTACAACAAACCTCTGGTATATTAGAATCTTGCATAACCAGCTTAGCATTAGATGTGTCATGTTTTTCATTGAATTTGGCAGTAGAAGAATCATGATCAACCAATGCCAAGTTCATTTTCACATCAACAGACATCTCATCAATTATGCTTTCTGCATCAGCTGCCTCTTCAAGGTTATTTTGGTTTGTATCCTCATTCGCAGGATAGTCTATATCCATTGCATTCGGTTCATAAGACATGTTCTGAGAACTCTTTTTCACCTGCAAAGAGTCAATCAAATAGCAATATTATTATACAAAGATGCAATAAAATCAAGGAACAAGAACATCAGAGACAGTGATAAAAATACAGAAGCAGCAGGATGAGAATGATGAAGACAATAATTAAATAATATATATGTACTGAAAAATAAAAAAATATCTTTAGACAGGTTTATTCATAAATATGCCTTATCTTTTGTGGACTTTTCCTTCCGCAATTCAAGTGGATACCTACACAAAAAGGAAAAACACAGATTTAATTCTACATACTGAATCAGATTGCATTTTATCACATTACAGTGCACACACATAGAACATGTATTAGAGGTTATAGATGGAAGAGAAAATACTAAAAATGCTCCATCAATGTGATCACGAAATATTTATAGGACAAAAAGGATCAGTTGCTCTGGTGAGAACTCTTTGCACTTCTGCAATAGTATATCGTGTAGCCATATTAAGGATGATGGAAAAATATAAGTAATGCTTCATCAAAATGATCACAAGTACGAGGAACAAACAAATAAGTGCTCTATTGTGAATTCTCCACACAAATGGACTGCCTTGCAAGTGCAACTGAATTAGGGACCCAAGGTATAACAAATTCCTGCTGCTATGTAAACTAAGTAATTTGAACTACTATGAAAAATGAAATGAATTACCAGCGATAGTTGTCTAACTGGAAGCCATATAGTTCATTCAAGAACAAGCTCATCATCACATCTCCTGTTAGAATAGTACAACCCAAACATGAGTAATTACCTTAAGAAATGAGGGATGAGTAGCTAATTGTATTAATTAAAATTTGAAAGCAACAAAACAGTATATTAAGTTCTCATTTGAGCCAAAGAAGCAAGAAGACAACAGACTGAGGACATCAGGTATCAACCTAGCTTCATGGTATACCTGGAAAATACAAAATAAGGGAATAAAGTATCCGCCACAAAACATGATACTGCTCTTTGCTCTCTCAATAACATAAATTCAAGTAGAAAGTTAAAATCTCTGTCCACAAGTGACCACCAACAGCAGACAAACGATTTTATATGATAAAAATTTAAATCGAAGGCTTCACAACCTCATTATCTTCAAGATGATGAAGCCAAAACAATGTCATATTCCAAATTAGCTCAGTCCACTGAAACTTCAACAAAGAAAGAACATGCTCAGAGCACAACTCTAGATAACATGAATTGTTTTAGTTTTGACAAACTCTGTGACGTACGAATGCAAAACTTTGAAGACAGGAAAACTTATTGCTCAAGTTTTCCATGTGATTTTTATAAAGCATATACTTATACTGAATATTTATTAAATAAAATAGTAATGAGTTGTCTAATAATTTCTATTCGTATCAAGAATTAGCACAAGTCACATGTTCAGCTTCCAAATCAAACTTGTCGTAAAATGTTTATGTTTACCTCTGCAAGTAAATGAGCTATATATAGACATAAAACTAATGGTAAATGGATGAGGTTGCAATTCTCTCAAAAAATCATTGAAATCAACTTACAATAATCATAAAAGCCTTTATGTTTGAATTCGATTTTCATGTTAATGGGAGATGGAAAATGCTAGGGAGTTATAAGGACTTATAGTTTGTTTGCAGGGTACCATTACAGCAAGACTAGAGACAACAAAAAATATCCTACAGAGACACAAAGAAAATTGTATTATGAACTTGAACTTAATGAGATGGGTCAGCAATCATTACATTAGCAAAAACAAATTAATTAAAACCAGTGGTCCTGTATTAGCCGTTAGCTGTAAGGGGTATATATTCACCTCAGGCTATAGCTAATCATTATCTAATCAATGAGAATATTCAGTATTTCCTTTCTCTTTCTATTTCTATTATCATTCCTTTTCTGCCCTAATTTCCTTATAGCAAATTTCCATTACTAAATTCCAGTTTATTCCTTTCAATTCTTTTTTTTATTTCCCTGTTATTTACTAAGTAAGAAACCAGTCAGCCCTAGACCTGACATTTGGCCCGTAATAACGAACATTATAGATTAGATCTTTAACGTGCATTCTGAAAGCTAATATTTTTCAGGTATGAGCAAGAAAACTAATACAATATTTTCAATTTCATTCAAATATGCACAATATGAAGTTCTAATGAAAATCAAGATCCAAGTACAGAGATTCTTGTGAGTCATGATGTTGACCTATACATAGTTGAATAGTTGCATCTACATAATCGTAAAAACCCAAAAACTTCTTCAATGGCATGTTATAAATGTACGGATTCACTATAATCATCTTTATTTTCATCTGAAGAGAAAGAAAAACATTACTGGTTTAACATTTTTTGATTCCATCCTCATGTTTTCAGTTTCTCCAATGATGCTAGATCTTACACATATAAAGTCATGTAAATGATGTCATTCATTCAAAAAGTTGAGACATTTCATACAGCAATAAATAAATTAAGATGAAACCCACATAATATTTGATAGGCTAAAAAGGTGTATGAAAAAACATGCACATAAGCAGCTCAACAAATGAAACCAACCTTCCATTTCCACATCCACTACACCTCCAAATAACACAGCACGCTTTTTATGGACACACATGGACAATCCAGCACGAGCTCCAGGAGGCATCCCACTCTTTTTAACCTATAACAAGGAAAAAATATTGGGAATGGAGAATACATAACGGCTAGTAACTCGAAAGGTCAAAAGAACACCAGTAAAGAGAAGAAAGAAAAAGTGTAATAACAAAGACAAACAAACCTTGTTCCATTCCCAAGTGCGAGGATCAAGGGACCACATATCTGAGTGAACAATCCCTTTCTCAGAGATGCTCTTTTCGGATGAAACCTCTTTTGAGTAGCCACCGTATAAAAAAATCTACAATTTTAATTATAAAAGGTGTAAATATTAACATATTGCATATTAGGCTTTCAAAGTAAAAGAAGGCAGACATAAACCAATGCAACAATGAAAGAAAACTTTCTGAATACAAAGTAGCAAAGGATATTACTGTTTAAGGGCTGTCCTAGCTAGTAAATATCATGTGGATGGACACATACGAAAAGGTCAACAAGCAAATGGAGAAAGTTACGTAAAACTGTGAATCGGAAAAATTATTGTACTACAGTATCCAGTCTATAGAAACCATAGTTCCAAAAAGTTACAACTCTTTCATCTTTATTTTTCCTGTATCAGAATTCGAAACCAATAAAAAGAATCTCTGGATAATCAACTGGAAAGCCTATATCACTATACAGTTAATTTTTTGAAGCAGATTAGAAGCTGCAAAAGTATGAAGGTTTTTTGCAGTTCGGTGCAGATAAAGGTAAAAGAATATGCATGAGTTGTGCAGATGAAGAGTGAAGTTGAAAACTTATTGCATCAATGGGATGTACAACAGTTAGCTTGGCATTTAAGCAAGGGTTCCATCCAACATATTCCACAGCTTGCGAACAATAAAATTGTACAAACAGAAACTCAAATAACCTGTAGAAAGTCATTCAAAGAGTATCAATCACAGAATATATGACAACCAACAAAACATCAGAGCGGAAGATAACAATTCGATACGGAATAATTACTAGAACTTTGTGAAAGATACTGTAGAATGCAAAGTACTCATACAAGTACACAAATGATGAATGCACAGAGCTCAAATAGGATTTGACAAACCTATTGTTAATCTACACCCTGTATACTATGTAGAAACAAAAAAAGTTGGGTCGGAAAAGCAAAAAAACACAACTTCTTGAGCACTGAGACTGAATATGCTTAGATTAGCACTAATAACATTTATAATATCCTGGGGACTACACATCTCTAACATCATTTTCCTCACCTCATCTTGATAAACAAAAAACTGAAAACCACTCCTTGCACTAGGCCACATTGCTCCAAGCTTTGGTTTTATTTCTTGCCACTACAAAGCAAAATGAAATTCCTCAAAGAGAGGTGAATACAAAGAACCTCAACAGCAAAATGTTTGACAAAACAGATAATAAGCCAAATATGAACTTCACCTTAAATTGATCCAGGTCAAAGACAAACAAGTCATTATAGTATCTGCACAAAAAAAAAAAAGTTCCATCAACCATCAAACAAAACCTTGTTTAAAATTTAACCATCCCTACAAAAATAAGCAGGAAATAAAACGCTAAAATGTGGAAATAAAGAAAATTTAAAATTGGTTCTGGTTATTTAAAACAACTACCAAAACCATGAGAATTGAATCAATGGCTGCTAAAAAGTTTCAAATCTTTCAAATTTGAGGTCGTTGAATAAGTAATGATGCTTCTTTGTTGGAATAATAATTTTTTCATGTGGATAAAACCTAAACTTCAGTGATTTTGACAAGAAACTAGTAATGGTACCAAAAAAATTAGATGCAACACCGTCAATCTTATGCGAGTAGTACATATTTACATGTTGAAACCAAATATGAACTTCACCTACCATAGTACATGTTAATTTAAGCAGATAAGAAAATAAAATGAGCAAATATTATAAATACTTGGACAGTGTTTAATGAAGACTATCAACAACCTCACTTCTCTAAGTGTGTCATAGAAGCCACCAAAAAGAATAATTTTGTGCTTGTATAGAACCTGCAACAGAAGCCAAGAGGCAGAGAAAAGCTCACATGAGACAATGAGTAAACGAGTTGGGTTCAATGACCATAAGCCAATGAAATCCACCGAAGGAAAAGGAAGACAACATATGCGCCCAATCAAATGCCTAAAGTTGATGTTAAAAGAAGTTTTAACAGAATGTTGATAATATTATTTCTCATTGACCTCATCTCATAACATCTTTGTTGAATATAGAGAGATCATTATCTCAAAGTGAATTTCACTGCTTGGCATATAGAATTAGTATTGTACTAAAAATCAATGCTGTGATTGTTTCAATTCACTTTCATCTTCTTTATTCAACTAAATGCCATACTGCTACTTTCTCTGAGTCGATTCAGCTTTCGTTAAAAATCATTGATTCAAATCCAAGGGTTGGCTAAAAGCAGTGAGTAGTTTAAATTGTTGTAAGTTCCTAAACCTACAATTTTATTAAAATGTCTTCAAGATTACGTTCATCCAAAACTACTTCAAAAGGATCCATAAATTTCTTAACATTGAACCAGGCATGTCATAGTATGGTACTATGGTGTGTTAACGTAGAGTTCATCCCCTTTCCACAATTTAACATTTCATGTTACAAATCATGAAAAAAGGCAAGGCTTCTCCCATTTAATACTTGAATATTAAACAATTCATGTTACAACCCATTAAAACCAGAGGAAAAGAGAGGTTCACACATAGAGAATCATTTTCATTAAGTAATTAGTATATCAAATAAAAGAAAAAATAGAAGACCTGAACCAACCATTCGATGACCTGAGCGTGGACTAGGACAACCTTTATAGTTCAGTTGCTCCCATTGATTGGTTTTCAAGTCTAATACCCAAAAATCCTGCATAAGAAACAAATAATAAAATATATTGGAGACAAGCCACAATACAGTTTTATGTGTCATTTGCACTGATGCCAAAGTTATAAGCAAATTTTTCTCTTTTAGAAAATAATTTTATATGGAGATGATAAAAAAAATATACCTTGTAGTGATGAAAGCGTTCCTGGTTGGGAGATGTGAATTCACCACCTATTAACAAACAGATGGAATTAAGTACAAAATACATTAGATAGATTTTTTGTTTAAAGAAAAGAAAGACCATTAGCCGACTTTTCTGGATAATGAGTAAATTTTATGAGTATACCAAATATATAAAGATAATTCTTCCAGGCAACTGCCTGATGAGCACTGCGAGGAGGAGGGCTATTGGGGCTTGAAACCCTTTTCCATTCTTGCTTTTCCACTTCATAGCGGTAAAGGTCACCATATACAAATGTCTGCAACAAACCAAATAAGTGTAACAAGTTAAAATGTTAATGGATTTATCATCCGTTCACTTCAAACATATGAAGCTAGAAGATATGAAGTTCTACTATGTCATACCTTGTTACCATTGTAGAATTCACCTCCATAGAGAACCAATTCAGTTTCTTTCAAGGGATTAATGTTTAGCTGCACAATAAGTAAAAAATACTTCAACTCAAGATGAAAAACTGCATGTTCAGACAATGAGTTGCTTATTGAACTTTCGAAAAACTGGATAACATCATTACCGTACAATTGGATCGTGGAGATGGTGCAGGGACATTTTCCTCCACAAGAACTTCCTTTTTCTTGGCTTCTTCTTTTTGTATGTTCAACTAGGGAAAGCATATCAAATTCAAAACATAAATTGTTCGGCACATGAAACATCAATAACAAATAAAACCACTTTGAAACTCGTAGAAAAAAGTGTGTACATCCACAAAAGCATTCTTAACGAGCATGTCCATTACTAGCTCAAAAAAACAGTTCAGATGAAGATGATGATTGCATAATTTTCATAGCATAACAAATTCAATCTAGTAACAAGCTCAATCATGGAAAGAAAAGATAAATGATACCAGAATGGCTTCAATGTCATCTTCGGGAGAGATTTTCTTCGTTTCTCTGCGAGCTCTCTTCTCTTCAGCTTTGGCTGTTTTCTTCTCGGTTTTCTCTTTGCCTTTTCCTGGTTTCTTCGTCTTCTTCCCCATAATCTTCCTTCAACTAATCAACTCAGCTAAAACGTTTTTTTATCTCTCTGGGTTTACAGAGTTGTGCGGCAACCGCAAGTGGAAACAACCCCGACTCCGAAACTATATGAGGCACTTCGAAACAGTTTTGCCCTTACTGCAACGGTGCCGTTTAGTTGGAAGAACATGAGTTCGGCTATTTTAATATAGATGGAATTTAAGAGGTTATTTTTCTATTTGTTATATTTTCTCATAAAATTTAAGTTTTATAAATTTTTAATTTTGTAAAATTCAATAATAAGAATCTTTTTTTTTCTTTTATATGCAAGAAGAAATATTTTTTCCTTTTACCTTTTTTCAAGTTGACTTTATCAACCCTTATAACTGCATTCTCTCTCTTATTTACTTTGAATTTTACAACCTCAAACTTCTATATCTTACAAACCGTTGATCTTTTCGAATCAATGCTTTGAAATATTTTGATCGTCTTCATTTTATGTTTAAAATGAAATATACTTTCATTTTTTCCAAAAATAAAATAATGTTTTGTAATCTTATACGGTGTATAATTGTGGTATAATGTCATTTTTTACTATTTTTTCATGAATGCGTTACACATGGTATAAAGTTGTATAATAATTTTATATAGATTTCCTTTATGTTCATAACAATATTGATTTCCCCATAAAATCATGGTATGAAGACCTTAAGCCTAGTATGAAAGCTCTTATACATAGTATAATAGTGGCTATGTTTACAACAATATTCACTTTCTAGTAAAATATAATTTATCGTAGTCTTATACATAATATAATAGTTGTATAATACTCATTTTTACTACTTTTTCATGAAGGCGTTATATATGATATAAAAGTGGTATAATGTATTTTATATAATCTTTTTTAAAATACATTATACCATGTATAACGCCTTCATGAAAAATTATTATTTTTATTATACAGCTATTCTACTATGTATAAGATTGCGATATATTTTTTATTTTTACGAAAAATTTAAAGTGTATGTCATTTTAAAAATAAAATTAGGACGAACAAAATATTTCAATGCATTGATTAAAAAAGATTAACTGTTTATGATATATGGAGGTTTAAAGTTACGAAATTCAAATTAAATAGAAGAGAAAAAGTG
>CATIWQ010383177.1:0-22145 GCA_949673415.1 Euphorbia schlechtendalii
AAAAATCGGGGGATGCAACCACCCGCTACCCTATTAATTACATTTTCTGTAAAATATGTGCAATACCCGAAGGAAAATAAATCCTAAACATACATCTAACCTGCATCCACAAAGGTTAGCACAAGGGATATATCACGTATGCTCGATTTGGTTTTGGTGAGGCCCGTGTGGCCTAATTAAAACATCGGCGATTTAAAGTCGTTTATTTAAATAAAAACAGTTCATTTTTATTCACACGTATGTTGATCAATTTAATTAGTGAAAATGACCGCATGGCAAGTAGTGAGGTCTGTTATCCGGGAATATGTTTTAATTCCTTTCGTTGGGGTATTCTAATATAGAAGTTAAAAAGAAATAAAAGAAGAAGAAGGAGAATTACAACATTATTTACAGTAAAACAAAATAACTCCTAGGTCAAAAATAAAAATTAAAAAGAAAAGAAGATGAACATGGGATTTATAGCTCTAAGAACTCAGAGGCTTTACCCTTTTGGCGTGAATCCACTTCGGCGTGTCCGTTAGATCCCCGGGAGCGTTCCTCGTTCGTTTTTGTAGTTTCGGTAAAAAATTTGATGTAAAAAGTCCAAATATCTCCGTTTAATTCTTGGATTTTTAATGTAATTTAATTAAAAAAGATTGCTTTGTTGGAAAATAAAGTGTTTATTTATCCAAAAGATAATCAGACTCGGGTTCTAAATTGGTTTTAGACCCGAGAATATCTGAGGAATTTAGGAGAATTTTGATGAAGAAATTTGATTTTAAAGATGAAGAAATTTTATAAAAAGATGAAGAAATTTGGGATCCGAAAGTGTTTCTTGATCCGATAAAAAGTTGGAAGAAAATGAGAAATATCGTTTTTATTTTTTTCGTTCTCAAAGAGAGTATTTTTCTCTCTGAATTTTCCGTACCCATGTACTGAAAAAGACCCAACTATTTATAGATGAAAAAGTCCCGAAAAATCCAAAACAAAGAGCCTCACAAGCAAGGGGTCTCGCGCGCGAGACTCCCTCGCGAGGCCTCGCGGGGTCTCCCGCGAGGGTCCCTGGCGAGGCCTCGCGGGGAATCCCGCGAGGCTCCCTCGCGGGGCCTCCAGCGAGGCTCCCTCGGGAGGCCTCGCGGGGGATCTCGCGAGGCTCCCTCGCGGGGCCTCCTGCGGCTCCCTCGCGCGGTCTCGTGGCGAGGGTCCTCGCAAGGCCTCACGGGGCCTCCCACGAGGCTCCCTCACGGGGCACCCCGCGAGGCTCCCTCGCGCGGTCTCGAGCGAGGGTCCCTCGCGAGGCCTCCTGCGAGGCTCCCTCGCGGGGCATCCCTCGAGGCTCCCTCGCGAGGCCTCGCGGGTCCTCCCACGAGGGTCCCTCGCGGGGCATCCTGCGAGGCTCCCTCGCGAGGCATCCCACGAGGCTCCCTCGCGAGGCCTCGCGGGTCCTCCCGCGAGGTTCCCTCACGAGGCCTCGCGGGGCATCCCGCGAGGCTCCCTCGAGAGGCCTCGCGCGGTCTCTTGCGAGGCTTCCTTCATTCTTCTTTTTTTTATTTTATTTTATTTTATATATATATATATATATATATATAATTAAATAATTTAAAACGTCCGAGGAGGACTCCCATATGAAGATTGTCGAATGGTCGAAAATCATGTGATTCGAGGATAAATTTCCCGAAAAGCCATCATCATTGAACGCGCGAGCTGGTACAAAATCCCGTGCTCACACATGTGCTTCTTCCTTCTTGTCAAACTTCTTGTACTTGTCTTTCTTTGATGTAGGATAGCTGGACTGAATGTTTCCCTTTTCTCTACAGGCAAAGTATTTTATGTCTTTGATGTATTCTTTCTTGTACGTTTCATCTTTGTCCTTTCTTGTCTTTCATTTAGAAAATTTCTTTCTTAACTTCCACAAAGCACTTAAATCTTCTAGTCAGCAGTGCCATGTCCTCATCAAAGTCGGCTTCTTCTTCATCACTGGATAAGTTAGCTTTAAGATCTATTTTCTTTGATTCCTTTTCTTTGCCTTTATTCTTCTTTCTACCTTCATCATATTTTTTCAAGGGCACTTCTCGATTGAGTGGAGTTCCCTATAATTCATCAAACTTGTAAATTTTGAGATCATGAACTTCCTCAATCGCACTTTTCTTTGCATTCCACTCTTTAATGAGACTTCTCAAATTTTTCTTAACCATATCTTCTTCAATATAGTTCTTTTAAAGCCTTCTCAACTCATTAATGATGTTTACAAAGCTAGTATGTATGCTTTGAACACTTTCATGAGGCTCCATCTGGAAAAGCTCATACTATTTGATCATCATGTTGATCTTGGTCTCTTTCACCTTTTCAGTCCCTCATAGGTGACTTCTAATTTCTTCCAAATCTTCTATGTTGTTTTACAACCTAATATCCTGTTGAATTTTGAAACATCTAAAGCACGGTGTAAGTAGTTAATAACCATTGCATTCTCTCTCAACAGAGCAAGATCAATATTATCCCAATTAGCCATTTCCTAAGGAACTTTTACACCATTCCTTTCAACAAAAGGAACGTATAGACCTCTTTGAGATTGAATGAAATAGTTTTCGCCATTAAACAAGTGAGGTTTGAAAACAGACAATCCTTCTTTAAGGAGCTAATTTGTGAACTTCCAAGGATATAAGATTTGTTGTTAAAATCCATGAGAACATTAACACAAGTTTTGAGATCTTAAAATGAGCACTTACTCTGATACCACTTGTTGGTCACGCTGGCTACAGCAATCTTAGTTAGAGGGGGTGAATGACTTAATTTAATTTTATATTAGATTTATGGGAACTTTTTTGAATGATTACTAAGCGATATATGTTTATCTTAATGATTGAATAGTAGGCAGATAAAGATATAGACAAATAGATAAATCGAGCCAAGTCTTGATTTACCTCTGTGATGCTGAGTGAAAGATACTTAGCAACTTTGACTAAGTTTGCACTTAGAAATAGAAACATATATAAAGATGATGTGTGTTAAGTAAAATAACTATCGATTAAATAAGAGATGGAGTTAAAGAGAGATACATAGTGATCTTATATTGGTTCGGACTCTTCCTACCTGTAGTCCCCGTGTACCTTCCTTGAGCTTTAATCCACTATTCTCAACCCCTTTAACCAGGTGGAGAAGCCTTCAAAAGGGTAATTACAACGAGTACCTTCCAAGATATAATTTCTCTAACAAGACTTGAGTATCCTTCTTAATCTTGTTAACACTCACAATTTTTTTAAAAGAGATTTTGAAGAACTCAACTTATAAAATGTTGGTTCTCCTTACAAATCAAATCAATTACAATTTTAGTGATCTACCTATCTCAAGACTGCAAGAGAAGAATGATCTCAGTGAGTTTCTTCTTTGCGATTTGGGAATTTTCTGCTAGCTAAGTTACTTTGACCGAGCTTTAGCACCTAGAAAATTCTAGGTGTATTCCCCAAATTTGAACTGCAGCCTTCATGCTCCTTTTATAGGCAAAGGGTTGGAGTAGTCGTTGTAAAATTGTCTTTCGTCTCATTTAATCTCCAATATATCTCTTCCAGTCTTCAAAAATTTATCATTTTGAGATAGATTTGAATCTTTTATGAGACAGATTTGTAGCCGTTGCTGACGAAATTAATCTGTGAGATTAAATTATTGATGAAAATATCGTGAAGCATCAATTTTCAAATTGATTTTGTCGTGCAAATGATAGGCGCAAACTTCAACGTGGCTTCATTTGATTTGCTTGAACTACTAATGCTGGTAGGTTGATGTCATTAATTCTGAAATGCGGCGAGACTGTCCGTTTTGCTTGGAATTTAGTGTAGACAAATCGACATTCCATACTGATAACTTTTCCTTTGGACTACACGATTGTTCTCTTTTTGCTTTCTATGCCAAATCATCTTTGAGATCTAAAACGCATCAACTAGGAATATTCTATCTAAAACAAGGGTTAAAAGAATATAATGTTATCACGGTGTTAACTTTGAATGCTCAACACAAAGTACAACAAAGACAAGTTGAGTGTTTCGCATATTACCTTAATTTGCTGAGTATATTAGGTCAACCAAGCATGACTAAATTTTAATCACTTAAGACATAAAACTAACTACAGTATTGGACTTAACGTTTGTTTTCCTTATGCTTTAACATTCTCAAAAACCTAACTCAAGATTGTAAACCTTTAAACTAGGTTAAACAATATTCATTGCCTAATTTTAGTATAAAGTATGGGACGAGTCTTGTATTAGTATTAAGGCCTAATGCATAGTTTGACCCCTAAACTTGGCCTCAAAAGTTAAATGATCCCTGAACTTAAAAAAATGCACCAATTTGCCCATCTCAACTTGTAAAAAATGCATCAATTTGTCTTTAATTCCCACATGTCAATTTCTAGTGGAGAGAGAAAAATGGTATATTTGAAAAGTCAAACCAACTAGAAGGTAACACGTGGCATTTAGAGGGGCAAATTGGAGCTATTTTACAAGTTGAGGGGGTAACTGAGTGCTTTTAAAAATTCAGGGGGTCATTTGATTTTTGAGACCAAGTTCAGGAGACAAATCGTGTATCAATCCTTAGTATTAAAACTGAAACTCGGATAGTTGGGTAGAATAATATAGAAAAAATATATTAAATTAATGTATAATACTATGATTATTTATTATGCTAATATGATAATTACAATTTTAAAGAATAAACTAAAATTATATTATAGTTAATATTGCTAATTGAATTCACATTGTACCAAATCATTTTGTGGTAGGCGAACTGATATTTGGCTTCATTTATTCATGCGTCATTCATTTCATTTTCTTAACGAATTAGCATATCATGTTTGGGAGAAAATCACATGTATTTAAATCTCTTAAACTTGGTAACTTTTGCTTAATGTCTCCGTGAACTTTCAAATGAACTTTTGAGCTTCTAAATTTCTCACAAGTAGGGATGGTAACGGGCCGGGTCTCGGATCCGACTCGGATCCATTGGATCCATAATTTTAGAATCCAGATCCAGATCTCACGGATCCAGGTTCATAAACGGATCCAAAATGGGTTCATGTAATTAACATCAAATTCTTAGTTTCACCTTCCGTACTTGTACATTTAACCTTATTTTAAATAGTTTATATGCTTATTTAATTATGTTCATCCAATTGGACTTACGTGGATCTCAAATAATCTTAACTATCCAATATTTTTGAGATAAATAATAAATAAAAACGTAAAATTAATCTTTAATTACGGATCCAGGTCCGGATCCGGGTTTCATTGTAAAATCTGAACCCGGATCCGTATCCGTTTTCTTGGATCCAGATCCTAAAAAAGGGATCCAGATCCACGGATCCGGACCGGGTCCAGGATCCGTTGCCATCCCTAGTCACAAGTAAACCTCCAACCCCTTAAATTTGGCGCAAGTGAGCCTCTGAACTCCTCAACTTGGCATAACTGAACCTTCGATATCTTTAAATTAACACATAAGTTTAATCAAATATGTAATTATAGATACACAAGTCATATGTCCACTCCATTTTCAAGAACTAACTAACATCTATATGATCAAGAGGGGATTCGAAGATTCATTTATTCCAAATTGCGGGGGCCTTGGAGGTTCACTTTGTCAAGTCTATGGGACGTAAAGTTTATTTGAAAATTTAGGGGAGCAACAGACAAAAACTTTCAAATTCATGAGGCTCAAGATGTATTTTGCCAATATTTTTTCGTAGAAATCCAATCACATACATACATAATGGTATTAATTTTTATTTTATAGAGGTTGAATACATCAAAACCCTCTTGAACCTGTCCCTAAAAGCAAGTCCAACCATTTTCCCCATTTTCCATTTCCACAAACTCCATTTTGGATGATCTACAGTGTTTTTTCTTCGAACATCTTTCTCATTTTCCATTCCCCAAATCAAATTCACTTTAAAATAATAATATTTTATTATTAAACTAACAAAACAAAATAACATAACAAAAATTAAAAACAATAAAAAATCAAAAAGTAATATTAATTTATTCACTTTCCCAAAACGTAATAATATTTTATTCAATCCCCCAAAATGGGGAATGGATCATTCCTCATATTTGAGAAACCACAGTTTGGGGATATATCATATGAGGAATGGTTGGACTTCACCATTCATCATATACATTTCTCATTTTGGGAAATTTCTCAAAATGGAGAACCATTGGAATTGCCCTAAACGCTCATTTACCCCCTGAACTTTCAAAAGTCTCAAATTACCGCTTGTACTTGCAAAAAAGTTCCAAATGACCCCTGAACTTGATAAAGTGAACCCATTTTCCCCTAAATGTCACGTGTCAAATTTTAATCAATTTGACTTTTCAAAGATGTTAATTTTCCCTCTTCATCCAGAATCTGATACTGAGCATTGAGGGGGTAAATGGATTCACTATTTGCAACTTCAAGATGTTATTTGAAACTTTTTTGCAAGTTCAAGGGTTCATTTTGAAAATTTTAAAAATTCAGGGGGCAAATAAATATTTAGGGACAAGTTAAAGGGGATCTTGATGTATTAGGCCTTTTATATATTATTTTGTAAAGGTTGTAAAACCCCACTATTTTGTAGAGCATATCAATTAATCATCAACAAAAATTTATACTTTGAGTTATCTCACCTTCAAGCAATCATCTTGTAAATTCCAAAGGAAAGACCGTTTCCAACAAGTATTGGCATACAATTTAATTCTCCAGTCAAAAATTCAATAACCTTATTAATAATTGTTGTGTTCGACCGTTACCATGGTTTTCAGAACCAGGCCGGTCATCGACCGGTAAAGATGGTGGTTTATGGATTTAAGATTCAACCGGTTTAAATCGGTGATCAAACCGGATTTTCTAAAAATTTGTCAAATACTAATATTTTTAATAATTTAATATCAAGCAAATAATATAAGTTTCACTATCTCCATCATTAATAATATTTTTAATGTTAATTCTTTATATATAAAGTTTATTCTTCTAATAAAAAAATACAACATAATAATCAATACAATTTGATGAAAAATGAAGGTTAAATTATTTTTGTATTCAACCAAATTTAATTCAGATGAGATCATATGTTATAAATTAAATTTAAAAATTAGTAAATATCATTTTATATTATAATTAAACTTAGGTTTATAGAATACATTTGTAAATCAAGATAATAAATATATATTTAATGAAAAAAAAAAGTATTGTAAATTCAATATCTTTTTATAAACTAATAAATAAATATTATTTCGATTTTAAAAATTTTATATCAAATATCACAATTAAATTTGAATTGAAAAATATTATTTAAATAAGATATAGTGAATTTATTTACACAATAAATTAAATAAATAAAGTAAATACGTAATTTAAAACTAAGTTAAAGTTTTATATAGATTATAAAAGAAATATAATACAAATGTATATCAAATAAGTGTTGTAATTGAGTGGTAGGCACAATGCATAACAAGCTAGAGGTCTTGAGTTCAATTCCCGCCTATTGCAAAAAATTTTAAAAACATTATTTTTAACAAGAATAAGTGAACAGTTCGGTTCAACAGGTCAACGTCCGGTCTTTGACTAGACATGGAAACGAATGAAAACCGACCGAACCAGTGGCCGGTTCCAGTTAGACCCGGTCCGGTCCAGTTTTCAAAACCATGATCTTTACTAATTAATGGATAAGCAATATGATCATCATAGATTGAATTGAACTAATTATTACATTAAAAACTTTATGTCTATCACCAAACAAGCGGAATGAAATGAAATAGAGCATGTTTTTCTTAAGATGAAAAAAATAATGGTTTTCTAAAGATTCTCAACCACATTTCACTATAATCCACAAACAAATGCAATATGTAAGACATAGTCATTGATATCACGCTTTACAAAGGTAACAAGATTTTCATGCCAAATACTACACCAATTATTGATTGGTTAATTAATTAGAGAAAAACCACTATTTTACTCACACACAGTATTATAATTATAATTTTTTTATAATCATATGATTCTCATGCGCTAAAACATTATATTTTATAGTTAATTAACTGGTACATTTGATACTAACACATTAATACGAAATGCAAAATCACAATTCAAATATAAAAAAAATATTAATATATTATAATTGACATCAAACTTCTATCAATTACTAATAATTAAAATCTCAGTGCCCCTCTCCCTAGTACAATTTTCTGTCTCCCATGTTAGTTTCATTTTTTTTTCTTTCCCTCCGATTTCAACACATTTAAAACACTCCCCAGAAAAAAAACAAGAAAACGGAAAAATTGATCATCGCTAAAACATAACTAAGAAATATAATGTTACACTAAATCAATTGTCGATTTTTGAAAACAACTAGCCTATCCACATATTCCAAAATTCCTCTATTTTCAGCCATATCTTCAACTTGAATGGCAACATTTAAGTCTAGTGCAGTAACTGCATTTTTCTGGCCTGTCACCTCTTCTTCCTTTTCCTTTCGATCTTTTTCGCGTGCCCTGAATCTATCACAGCTGAATATGACAATGGCATCTTTCAGCGGAATATTTTCGCCCCCTGAAAGTGACACTCTTCCACTTCGAATCGCCTCTTTCAATGCCTTTTGCAACGAAAAATCAACCTCCTCAACATCTTCAACAAAGAAAACTCTATGCGGATTCTCGTTCAATGCCAAACCGAGTCTTTCATTATGATCGCTACCGAATTCGTCTCGTCCTCTCTTCTTTGTCTTCGATTCTTCACTCGTAGATGAGGAAAAATTGCTTGGAGTAATGGAGACGAAATTCGCATGTGACCCGAAAACAACCCTTGCTAACTCCCTTGCGATCTTTTGCTTCCCTTCAGCATCAAGGCCTAAGAAAAACAGCCACGTGTCCTCTCTTTCTCTTTCGTCTCCTTTCTTGTTGGGCTTTGACCTGCATTCGAGTATTGTTGTTGCGATTTCCGGAATAACATCCTTTTGCCATGGAACTTTTTTCTCCAAGCTAGTGCAAAGAATCTTCAAGTTTTGATCGTTGAAGTCCTTGAAGCTTTCAAAGCCTTCATCGCCGTCGATCGCCTCACTCGAAGAGGCTGAATTAGGGCTGGAGTTTGGGTTCGATAAAAGGTCCGGCTTTGAAAGATTCATCAAATTGCTTTCGCATACCTCGGTGTGATCATTGCATTCAGATAACGAGCTCTTCTTTTCCGTCTCGAAAATGACTGGCCAATTCAACTGATTGCATTCGTGTGATGATATTGAAATAGGCGAAGGAGGAGAGGAAGCGAATTTTAGGGTTTTGTGATGGTAAGTTGGCTCTTTTTGAACTGAGCCTCCAAAAGAGTTCCATCTCTTGACAACAGGACTGCTTTCCGTGCATTTTTCCTACAAACACAGAACGAAAGTCAACGCAAAAGCTTAAACTGGTAGATAACGCTTATATTAATTATTAAGGTAAATAAGAAACTATAAGAGTACCTTGTGGAAATCCTTGTACTCTTGAAGCCATGGAGGCAAGCTCGAAGCGGTAGTATTATTGAACTCTTTACTGTTATTTTCTCTACCGAAATTCACGGAAAAATCTCTGACTTTGTTATCAACTTCCGATTCGAACAATGGCCAACTGTGTTCAAAGGTAGATGCTTTGTTCCTTGACTGAGTGTGAGAATTGCTGGATAAGAATAAAGTAGAAAGATCATTTATATGAGAGAAAAGAACAAAATCAATATATGTCTAGTAGAAAAGTCACCTATCAAGATTAAGAGTTAGGGCAAGGCTAAGGCTAGCAACAGGAATTGTTAGAGGATAAAGTTCCCAAATAGTCTCAAGAGAAGGCTGGCCTGCTTTGCACTTGATGTAAGTTTGGAAAGTCGCGGTTCCCATTAGCCATAGCTTTCCGTTATTCCCGCCTATTCCCCGAATTAGTCTCTTGATTTCCATCACTATGTGCTCTCCACTACAATAGTGACTTCTCCGTTGCTCGCCGTAACTTGACCAAAACTCGCAAACCCATTTGAGATCCCCCAAGTATAGAACGACCCCGCTACTCATGTAGCTTTTCATAACGCACTTCAGCTCCACAATTTTTTGCTCAACTTCCTCTTTTGATTGATCTTTCAATGACCAAAGAGGAAAGTTAATGAACCGAACATATCTTAACTCGCCCGGAGCGACACCCCTCTCGATCTTCTCCATTACTTCTCGAGCAACGCTTTCGGTTGTGGCTAAACTCTCTCCCGTAATTACCAAGTTTCTCTTTTTATCCACTAATGCATTCAACACACTCATAACATCCTCGTTACTAACTTGATGACCATGATGGTCAAAAGACGTGTTTACTCGGACTCGAAAAGGGCTAAAAATGGAAGTGTTAAAAACATGAGGTTTTGCGGTGTCTTTACTCGTAGGGGTAATGCTACTAGGAGAACAAATTTCCAAAGAAACGGCTTGTTCTACGTTGTTCTTAACTTGGGTACTCGAAAACCCGGCTTCCCTCATGACTCGGCTAACACTAGGATCATCAAGAACGGAGATTATGAATTGTTCGATCTCGATCTTCAAAGCTAAAATGGGTTGTTGTTGGTTCTCAACGGAGCCGCGGCGTTGGTGGGCTTGGGCCCGCTTAAAGGCCGCAACCAAGGCATTGGACAAAGAAGGGTGGGATGAGTGAGGGCTTAGAAAGGCATTAGAAGTAGAAGCGGGGAGGCGATTTAGAGCGACGTTGAAGCAAAGCTCCAAAGCCTTGCATTGAAGAGGGTGAGAATGGGATTGAAGACAAGCCCTTCGGAGAAGGCCGTTAGAAGAAGCAAGCATTGCACTTGCAACATGAAGAGGAGTCACTTGAGCATGGCCCCGCCGTTTTGCCAGGTTAACGGCCTGTTTTACTATGTTGAGTGCCTCAAGTGTGAGAGACTGTTGAACACTACAAATCCCTGCTCTCATTTTTTTAGTTTAATTTGGTTTCATGAATACCAAGAGAGGAAGGGAAGCTAAGTTGATAAGAGGAATGAAAGGAATGAGGATGCTATATATGGAGGTGTTGTGCTTTTCTTGTTAGCGAGGCAAATATATTTAGTCTTTGTATGTGAAAGTGGCTGCCATGTGATTGATGCTATTATCTTTCTCACTTTTTATTTTATCTTTGTCATATTAAATATGAAAAAAGTTGGTCTCTATCTATATGGTGGGAACCATATAATATTTATTGCTTTAATTAATTGGTTTAATCTTTCTTTTTTGGCTCCACGTATTGATTAGATGATATAACTTACATTCATCGAAACATAACACATTAATTTTAGATTAGTAGATTTGAGACCTAAAGATTTTTGGCCATGTGTGCTACCAAAGGTTTAGGCTTGAGCCTTCCATGGTAGGATTTGTTACTAATTTTTTTTTTCCTTTTGGTGTATTTAGAATCATTGGTTGGACCGTTTTTGCAAATGGGTAAAAATCGTACCACAAAAAGGCAAAAATTAAAAGTGGATACGAAATCCCATAAGATATGATCTATAAATTTGAGGTTTATATTTTTCCAGTACTTATAGACGGTGTACATGATCACAATCAGAAGTAATACACTATTGATGTGTGCATTTTATTAAGAAAAATATTTATTTTTCAAGATACGTTAGGTTTATTTACATCATATATATGTTTTCATGATACCATGTGACTTTTCCAATCAAATTTTCAATATGTGATCCTCGTAAATTTTCTCATTTCAATGATAAGCTGATATTTGATGTTTTGATGGTAAACTGATACATTTTTAGAAAGTTGAGGGACTCGCGGATTCTAATCAAAGTTGAGGGGGCGCAGTTAGCGAAACTAACCAATTCGAAGCCGCGTATGTTGTGAAAATGTGGGAAGTACAACACATTTTATGTTTTGTTTATGGAAAGCAAAAGCCTAAGAGAATAATGGAATAAACACTTTGTCTTCTTTGAGATCACTCAAAGACAAGAACAAAGAATGAATTAGTTAAAGCTCAAAAATAAATGATGAGTAAAAGGAAAATTAGAAATAGAAAGAAAAAGTTAAAGAAAAAAGGGAAAAGGGAAAAGAGAAAAGAGAAAAGAGAAATAAATCCATCAATAACGAGGAATAAAAAAGAATGAAAGACCGGCTGTCTCTTTGAAAGACAAAAATGTAAAATAAAATTGAGATAATTTGAGTTGGGAACTGTTTTGCTTTTTCTTTCTTTTCTTTTGTGCTTTCCTTTCTTCTCCAACCAGTGGAATAATCATTCATATGCTTTTTGATCATATTTATGATTGCCTCTTTATTTTGCTTCTAATCAAATAAAAGATTCATGAAATCTATGTAAGAATTTTGCATTCTTAGCCACTGTATTTTCGTAGATTCATCAATTTGATCAAGTATTTTATACATAACGTACTTGAATTTTAATAAAGATCAATTTCAAACACGGCTTCTTTTACCGTGTGAGCCATAGTATATGCTAAGACATAATTTTCTAGTAAATAAACATTATTGTACACAATGAATCGGTCTGATCTAGCAACGAATCTAAATTGTAACTTCAATATAAACACATATTTGTAAAAGTCGTATAACATCATCAACTATGTGTTAATACATTAAGTTAAAAAAAATATTATGCACAATAAAATTGATGAGAAAAACAATTTCGAAACCCATGATGGCTTGGGAAGTGTTTTGCCAAAATCAAATATTCTCGCCAAAATTAGCTTTAATTTGAGAGCTTTATGTAAAGCAGACATCTTTTTCTAGGTTGTTATTTGGCGGCCAATTGCCATTTCAAATTAACGAATTCTTTTTCATGCCCCTTACTTTCCTATATTATCCATCATTTTTCTTCTAATAACAAAAAATAAAATCCATCACAATTCTATTGAACCAAATCTTTCCTTTAAAATGTTTTTACGATTGCAATGGAAATGAAAACTTCATTGAATTAACAAACATTACATATGAAGAAAACGAGAACTAAAAATTTAACAATGGATGGGTATGCATATGAAAACTTTAATACAAATTGTTTATAGTGCATACATAATAATGAACAAAACTATGTACTTGTAGATAGTTCACCTGCAATTCTACAACAAATTACAATTGGGACAGTTGCCTTATTTATTTATCTTCTCAAACAATTTGTCGACAACAAATGATAGATCAACACACTTCTACCTTCTAAAATTTATTCACAAATTTTACATGCAGTGGATAAGTACAAAATACTCATTAGTACCTAACGTCTTGGTTCGTTAATGGTTTTTCCCTCGAAAAATTCACCCAGCATCCTCTCCAGGTCTTCAGCTGTGTATTTTATGTATTTTTGGGGGTTCTTCCCACTCTCTACTAGAGGCCTGTAATTTTGAGGGAAAATGTGGGCCACATTTGAAAGCTTAAAGAAGTTAATATAAATCAACTGTGAAATTTTAGATGTGGGATCATCACATTATGAAGTATGAACCCACTCCAATCTAATCCTGGAAATGCATTTTATCCAAATAATGAGTTTCTGATTTATTTTTCAAAAAAACAACAGAAGAAGCGATCAGGTCATATTGTTTTAGTTTCCAAAAGGCCTGATACATCAGTAAGTACCCGAATTGCCGCAAAAAAAATCTACTGGCTTCTAGAACTTTCAAAATGACCTCATAGCTCAATCAACTTTCAAAAAGTACATCAATTTTGTTCTCTGAACTTCACGTGTCAGCATCTGGTCGGAGAGAGAATCATAAAAACGACATCTGTAAAAGTTCAAACCAACTAGAAGCTAACACATAGTGGTGCGCCTTTTGAAAGTTGAAGGAGCTACGGGGTCATTTTGAAAGTTCAGGGAGGCAATAGATTTTTTTAAGACAAGTGTGGGTACCTGCTATGCATTAAGCCTTTCCTAAATGTGAAAAACTCTTACAAACCAAATTCTTTTATTTTCTTACATTGTAATTCTGAATGCTACAAACTAGCACAAGGAAACATATAAAGGTTCGAGAAATCGTACCCGAAACGTTTTACGAAAGATCTGTAAGCAGGTAACAAGACTTCAGCGACGGCAAGCCTGAGAGACTCCCGCAACTCAGTGTCGGGAACAGTCCATTGTGATTGCTTTTGATGGAGCTCCTCAAATTGCATATTAAAAATCTTAAACCTAATGGCATACATAAAACGATATCCATTGCAGTTTACAAAGAGATTGAAGATAGTTTGCATTACAAATGAAGAGCCCGAATTATTATTAACCTGTCTTTCACCAATCCTCTAGAAGCTCCACTTCCGCTTCCACCCTCCCCGGGGACATTACTACCACCACCAGATGATGTTAAGCCTTGAGCAGATAGACATTGAAGAATCTAAACGTAGATCATTTTGTAAGAGTATTACATTCCCATAACAAATTCTAATTAGAAATTACTAATTTCTTATAAAAAAAACATATTTTGAGAAGAAAACTTTTCAGCGAGAAACTCACATCTTCAAACATATATTTTACTGTAAAAACACCGGAAAACAGTTAATTGGTGAAATTAGAAGTAAATGAATTTTAGAATATGTTCAACTATTTTTCCTTCTAATATTAAAATTTAAATTATAATGATCCTTGCACCCAAATTTACTATCACAGTTATGCTCAATCTCATGCTTGGCAAGCATTGGGTAAATAAACTGCTTTGGAGGAAGTAACTACTCTCAACAGTATATATATAGATAAACATACAAAGATAATCGAGTGAATAAGAACACAAGTAAACAGAAAAATTTCTACAAAATGTATCCAACTAATTTTCTTTTCTAATGTATCTAGTTGACTAATTAACATAACAGACATATTCAATCTATATGATTGGCATACATTGATGGTATCTATAAATGTGTACTTAGAATTGCATTCTTTTTTTTTTTTTTTTTAAAGATTTTAGTACGTATAATTAATCAGCTTTATGTGGTACATACATCCCTTGGATCCAACAGCTTTAATGCATTTACATGTAACACAAAAATCAAAATAAGAACAATTTAGAATATGCTTATTATCTAAGTAAAGTCAACTAATTGAGCAGGAGGGGGAACATAGAAAACCTTAGCCCAAGCATTTCTTTTGTATTGATTTGCATGCTGCTGAACAATCCTTCTGTGTCTCTGAACCCAATCATCCCCTAACAAGTCCTTGGCTTCAGATCTGGCAACAATTACGAACCCATAATACATCCACCCATATAAAGAAAAGGGTCAAATTCAAGGGATCATAAGACTGTAAATATGACTTACCGGCGCACAGATCGGACCATGTAGTGAATATTGTTCATAAGAAATAAGTGAGTCAAAGCTTGATCTTTGTATTGCTTAGATTTCCCATCAAGATTGTTCTGAAGAGCCTGCATGATTCGCATAGTAACAGAAGCTAACTGTGAACTTTCAGCACCACTTTCGAATTCTTGGAAGAGTTGTTTCAAGGTTGATTGGTAACTGCAGGAAACCATATGAGGTCAATTCGTCATATGAACACAGAAATCTAATGTTTAACAAAGAAAAGCCAGTCATTTCAGTAGATTCAAATGCAGATGGGGTATTTCATTACTTTACCACAGGAAAGAACAAAAAAGGTTATCAAGTCGGTATAACAATAAATAAGTATTAAGTAATGCAGAAATTAAATCTAACAATTGTAACTATAAAAGCAACTTCAAGATAAAACAATTCTTCAGAATCAATTGTCTAAATGATTTGGGACAGTTCCATTGCATGACTTGGGAAGAGTGGTTAAAAGAAAATATATTCATTTTTTAATTCTATCTGTATTATCCATACATTTTACACAGTGATTATTCTGACCTTAAGCAGATGCAAGCATTTGAAAAATTTCTGCCGTTCTAATCTAGTTTAATATTGTTTTTTGCAGCCATTGTTAGTGCTGAGGCCAGAAAAAGAGCTGAGCTAACATGCCCCCTTGAAACCATTAGAAGAACTAAATTTTAAATTTTTTTCTCATCACTGTAAAATTTAGACTTCGATTTATATGTGAACCAATAGATTAGTGATGAATCTGTAGACTGTAAATGATTATAGTAGATGAACAAGAGATATATAGAAACATTCTTTGAGAGGGTTATGTTCAAGTGGATCATCAAGCTGAAGCTAAATGCAAGATTTTTAAATAAAAATTCATATCTTTGCAGTTATTAAAAAAAGCACTTTCAGGATATCCTTATAGCTGAAGAGGTGAAGGACTCTCGTCAAAAGCATTATTGAGGAACTTGCAGACTGAAAACATTAATTGTTAGCTGAACTTACTCGAAGAGAAATTTTACGTAGTTGATCACGTAGCTAGTCAAGGGATGGACAGTTCCATCCAAAACAGCTGTTTTTGTTGCATCTTTTTCAACCGCTTCTTCAAAATCACCAAATGTTTCTTGAGCTGTTTGTGCAAGCCGTTTTGTCAAACCAAATGTTGATTCTCTAATTTCCGTGCAAGCTTTACCTCTGAAAACTGCCTCAATCTGCAAAATAAATACAATTTCTTGATAATATCTTGCAATTTATTTTCAAGACAACCTTGTCTCCATCACGCTTAGGTTTGCATTTCACAACATCTAAAGTCAATAGCATATATGAATCAAATGCTAGAGAGAGTAAGTCAGGACATCTAATAAACCAAGCCTATAAGTCAATCTGGATACAAAATCAAATCCAAATGAATCTAAAACTATGGCATATTTTGACAAAACCTGTGTACCATAAAGATAAATTGAGCAGGAAAAATTCCAGAGTTATTCTTCATTGAATTCAATTTATCATGTGGTGGTTTTGTCTACTAATTATTTTCATGAATTTGAAATGATATGTACCATATGCAAGTTTCATGTCAAGTGACATCACAATATTCACTGACCTTTTCTTGCAAGTAAAATTGGATATTTTTGTGTAAGCTTTAAACAAGACCTAAACAATTCATAACAATTATCATATCAAGAAAGAAACATATTTCATCTTTTTCCATTTCCCCTATTTTAGTGCCAACTGAATCACAACTTCTTTTAAATTTTGAGTCATCAACCATACCTCAGAATGAAGTTCCCGCATTATCTCATACATGTCCAGAAGTACAAATAACTTTTCTGGTGATCTCTTGCTCTTCGCAATTGCATCCCCAAAACTAAGCAGCATTGAGACACTACTGGTAGCACATCCAGCAAAACACTGATCACGTAGAGAATCAAACCCTTCAAATATCTGATCACATACTCTTCTTTCTCCAGCTAAGAGGACTTTCACCTGCACAAAAACCATTAAAATGCAGGAAACCAAATATATGACCAACAATTCACATTTACTAAGAACCTACAGCTATGCGCATGAAATGAATCCAATTTCCTATCTTAGCCTCTAAAACCTCCCATTGCATTTTTTGTACATCTTCTTTGCTCAGCTTTTCAACTCCTAGCTTGTGAAGGCTGTTTTCCAATACTGGAGAGCGAGTATCCCTGAAAAAATAAGTAATGAAAATATAACCACATCGTAGGTGCAAATATATTTTCCAAGTCCTCAGAACTCCATTACATTAAGAAAATAAAACAGGAACAACCACTTACTATTAGAAAAAGATTCATAATTCATAAGACATCCAAAACAAGAAGAAATAAGTAAAACAGTGGGCATAGTTAAATCATTCAGTTTAATTTGCAATATCTTGAAACTAAAACAGCAAAAAGACAGTGGGTTAAACAGAACCAAAGTCAAAAAAAATTGAAGTTGGGTTATCACTGTGTAGATTCTTAGACCAAGAATAGATTCAAGACAGACGTCCTACATCTTCTAAATGTAGTACTGTGCAGGATAACAACAGTATTACAGTAAATCCTTCAAAATTTGGTGTGCAAAGGACAGACTATTAATTTGGACAGGTTGGTCTTACGATTACAAAGGAAAAACACTAGATCAATAGCATCAGAGACATCTAGAATAATATAAATGAAATATACAGGTTAAAAATATGATTCTTTTAGGTATCCATAGAATACTAGATAAATACAAGTTTTTCTTTAAGTTATTACACCTTAAATATAGAACTAATGCAAATAAGTATGTTCCAGAAAGTGTCAGGAATCAGAGGGGATAGAAACGAAAATGGGGATATGTAACTTATTGGGAAAAGGATGGAAAAAAACAGAATATCAAAATGCAGTTTCAGAGAGGACTATATTTGCATTAGTTTAGCAGTGCATGTAAAAAAGTTACCTACTTGAGCCCAGTCATATCCTGATCTACTTTCTGGATAATAATCGATGCTTCCAAACATAGTTGTTAAAGGCGTGCCTCACTCAAGGCTCAAGGTCCAGTGCCTTGCCATACACCAAGCAAGGTAGCGTTCCTCGGGCGAACGCCTAAGTGTGCCTTGAGATACTGCTCCTAGGCTCGCCTTAGGTACAAATTGTTATATTTGGCTTTTATTCAGTTTAATCTCCACCAAAGCTTTTTGGTTCATTTCGATTTTTGTAAATTGGTTTAAGTGTTCCTTTAATGCACATCATGTAATACTTACATACTATGATCTTTGACACTAAATAGTGCTAACACGAAAAAGTATTTTGTGCCATTAAACTAAGCCTTCACCAAGAAGAGTTCATAGTAACATTAAAATGTTTTAAACTTAAAGACAATAATTCTAGGTAATATTGTTACAGTTAATGAATCTGAATGTTTTTAGATTTGAACTCAAACTGTCTCCAAGACTCTAACAATGTTATGTAACTAAAATCTGCATGAGTATGGTCTATCAAGCAGACGTCTATTTAGGAATTCACATTGTATGATCCAATCTGTTGTAATTTACACTGTTTAGTATCTAGTAGAAAATATAGTTCATATCAAATAGAATTACTTCAGATTCACATACCAAACTTTTTTATTCATGTTTAACGTGCACTTATTCTACCATTTCCTTGAAAATAATCATATTTAAGCCATAGTTATCAAAAGCGAGCCCTTGGCTCGCTTAAGCGCTGAAGCGAAGCGAAGCGCACTGCCAGCGCTTTGCTTCGAACTAAATCGCTATTCTGGTTAAGCGAGCATAAAGCGCTCGCTTTAAATGAAGCACAAAGCGCCAGGGCGCAATGCTTTATTCTGTAAAGCTAAATGGGCTATTTTGAATTTTTTAATTAATATAAACAAACTAGCCCACTTATTTTTTACCCTACCAGCTAGCATAAATATGAAACTTCTCTATCACGTTTTATATCGTTTCACACTTTCACTCAAATATGGATTTTTAAGTGCCATTTTTCACAAGTGACGATTCAATAATCTCTTCCATCTCACTGCCGGAAAACATTGCTGCCTTGCTGCCGCAACTTAGTCTCTGAAATAGGTAAGTTCGTCTGTTTCTTTAATCGAAGGCCATAGTTGTTAGAGGCGCTAGGCGCAAGAGGGCTAGCCTTGCCCGAAGGCGAGGCGAGCGCCTGAGGTACCTCAAGTGCCAAAAATTTACAAAAAATATTTTTCTTACAAAGTGAAGTTAGATGCAATAACATAACAAAAAAGAACTAAGAGAATTGTTAGGCTCTGTTCTTTTCAACTGAAACTGAACGATACTGATTTGAAAATGAACATGCTAAAACTGAACTGAAACTTATTATTCTGAAACTGAAAATAATGAAACTTAATTGAATAATAATTATTTATATCAATAATAACAACATTACCTTTTAACTATATAATATTATATTTTTGTTTTATTAATTTTTTTTATGATATTTTGTTAGATCCTTAACTTTTTTAGTATTAACAAAAACCACACTTTGTAATATTATTTTAGGACAAATGTGGTTTAATTAAAAATATTACAAAATGAAAAAAGTAATTAAGTTAATAGTGCGGAATTCTACTGTACAACAAATTTGGGAGATGAACCAAAGCAATAGCTAACATGTCGATGAGAATAGTAAAAATGACGACATAGACGAAAATTAAATTAGAAAAATTGACCTAATAATGAATTATAACATTGTAATATTTCTCAATTATACTGTTAGTAGTGCGAATTCTATTGTACAATAAATTTAGGAGATGAACCAAAGCAATATCCAACATATCGATTAAGATAATGAAAATGACAACATGAACGTAGATTAAATTAGAAAAATTAACCTAACCATGAATTATAATATTATAATAATATTGTAATAGGTATGCTTTTTAATATTTTATAAACTAATTATTTTGTGTATTTATTTGTTAATAAACAAAGTTATTCGTTATTAACGATAATAAATAATCAAATTTTAACATATTATTAATAATATTCTTAAATAATTTTTACTATTTACTATTTATTTTATTTATTATTAATGTTTTTGTTTTATTTTCTCATTCTAATAATATATAAATTTATAATTACTTTAATAATATTTACAATAATATATAAACTGAAACTGAACTGAAACTGAAACTGAACTACAACTGAAACTGAATGGGCTGTTGAATAAGTTGAAAAGAACAGAACCTTAGAGGTTCATATGCATGTAAAATTGACATATTACATTAAGAATATATAGTCTTGAATTAATCAAACCTTAAAAATGAATTGAATTACAAATATCTACACTCTATTTCTTTCATTAAAAATTTTAAAATAGATGGAAAATATATTAAAATAACTTAAAACAATTAAAAAGAACTGTTGGAGGTGTATATATATATATGTAAATTTTACATGTGTTAAGAATATCTGCACTCGAGTTAATTTAGCCTTAAAAAGAATTGAATTGGAAATATCTAGCCTTATACTATTATTTAAAACTCTTAAATATGGATGTTAAAAACATAATTATGCAAAATTAAACCCCTTAAGATAGAAGTGTCCCTGAGGCGCGCCTAGGCGCTCTGAGGCGCACTTGAGGCGCGCCTGTTGGACACCACCCCTCCTGTGATATGCCGAGGCTCCAAGGGTGGTGCCCTACGTCAGACGTGCCTTTAACAAGGCTCCTCAACAACCTTCAAGTTCAACATTTTTAGAATTGGAAGGTATAGAAACTGATGATGATAACTCATATGTTGAAAGCACCGACGAAGAATTGGATACTCATGAGACTAATGATTATGCAAGCTTAAGTGATGAAGATATATGATTTGTAGTTGTGGTCCTGCTACCAAATCTGCTATGTTTTGGGGATTAATGATTATCAGTGTCTTTGGTTTTGGATTTCTTATAACTTATTATCAATGTTTGCCTTTATATTGAATGTTTGTTATGGATGGCTAGCGTGACTTGTGATGATTTTAATATTTATTAGTGTTAAGTGTTTATTCTCTATTATTTTATTATACCTATAAATATTTTTTGAAACTTTAAACTAGTGCGCTTTTTTTGTTCAGAGCAATCGCTTATTTAGCTTTATATGCTTAAGCGAGAAGCGAGACCTTCACGCTTTGCGCTCTCAACTACTATGATTTAAGCAATATCTTATGTTCTCTAATAGTAGTTATTTAGGAATTCACATTGTACGGTCCAATCTGTTGTGATTTACATTGTTTAGTATCTAGTAGAAAACATAGTTCATATCAAATAGAATAACTTCAGATTCACGCACTAAACTTTTTTATTCATGTTTAATGTTAACTCTTTCTACCATTTCCTTGAAAATAATCATATTTAAGCAATATCTTATGTTCTCTGATAGTAGTTATTAGTTAACACCATGGTAATCAAAATCATACGATTCGCGATTTACGATTTCATTCACCCTTGAATCGATACAAATCTATGGGGTGAATCGGAATAGGCTTAAAATCGTGACAAAATCGTTGGAATCGTACCTGAATCATGCAATTCGGCCGATTCAAAATGCTAATGTTTGTCAAATTTTTATCAAGTTATATTCACTTAATTAGTTAATCATGAATAATTATTAGTAATTATGATTTATTTGATAAGGGTTTAGTTTTAATTACTTGTTTAGCAGATATGATTTGTTTTTTATATTAATATTGTATGCATTGACTAAATTTTAGTACAGTCAAACCTCTATAAATTAAAAATGTAAGGACCATGAAATTTTATTAATTTAGCAAGGTATTAATTAATCGCGTAAATTAATAATTATTAATTTATAGAGTATGTAGTTTATATCTCTACAATGTGAATATGTATGAAATACATGAATTTAATTAATAAGTATTAATC
>CATIWQ010383213.1:0-10914 GCA_949673415.1 Euphorbia schlechtendalii
TGTTGTATTATTGATCCAATATTAGGGTCTGTTGCAGTCAAAAGATTGCTTATAGTATTACAAAAGTTCCATGGGTTATTTCCAACATTTATAAGTCTAGTATATTCTTGTGGAAAATTGATTTTAAAATCATCCCATGCCTTTTGGCAGTATTTCCTAATGTAGTTTCTAAAAAACTATACATTTGTTCTATGGTATGATTGAAATTTTTTTATAAATAATTCTTAACGGTTAAGTTTTTCAATTGCTGTATAACTTCTGGCCAAACTTGAGGTGAGTATTTTTCTAGTTGCAATAAGCTTTCTTCTTTATATATTCCTATAGGAAATCTATTTCCTTTGGATTTATATCTTTCATTATTATTTTGGTATTCGGTATATTGTCTTGGAGGTATATTTCCTCAAGTATAAGTTATAGGTGTAGGTCTATTCTTTGGAGGTTCCAGAGGTGTTTCCATCTTAGTTCCTGAGGTTCCATCCATTAGTTCTCTTGGTATATTATTAAGGAATTCTTCTAATTCTTCTTTATCCATTAGATTTCTAGTATAATTGCTTCTAGTATCAACTTCTTCCAATTCTAGTACTCTTATAAGTACTTCTAGATGTATTCTTTTTTCGAAAATATCTATTATTTCTTGAGGTCTTTTATTCTCATATGCCTTCTTAATCCAATCTTGTCTTTCTTCTATAGATTGATTTATAAATTGTATTACAATCTTATTATAATTTTCTCTAGTCTTAAAGTATTCTTCATTGTATAAATCATAAAATATAGTTTCTAAAGGGTCTAATTTTATATCTACCAAGGCTATGTTCTAATCATTAATAGCCCACGAACTATTAGTTTGAGTATCTGTTTCTAAATCTTCTGTCTGATTTTTATAATTATCAAATCTAATACTAATCCTTCCTCTATTATCTTCAAAGATTTGACTTTTATCTGGTATAAGTTTTATTTGACTTTCTTCAAATAGTCTATTTATATTCCATTCTATTCCAGCATAAGTCTCTGCTGAGAATTTTGGCAGTTTTATAAATCTAACGCCTTTTGATACTAAGGCTTGTATTATGTCTTCCACCTTACATTTATATTATATATTAGTTGAGTTAATTGATTTCCCAATTAATCCAACAGTTATAACAAGATTATTTCTATTTATCGAACCATAACCTTTAGTCATGATTCCTATCTTTATATGATGTAAGTCTTTTGATTCTAAGAAAAATTCTAGAACACAATAGAATAATCCTCTATTATTGTTCATGTCTACATACATTACACTTATAAGTTTCTTAGCTTCTTGTATAGAATCATCGCATATTGTTATTATAGTATGTGCGCCTAGGTCTTGTCTAGTCATGCCTTTTATTCCAATTATAATAAGGCCCAAATGAGTATATTTATGCCCATATTTAAGTATTTGCTTAGCTAGAGATTTTTCTAATAAAGGTAATCTAACTATATCATCATCTCCACATTGTATAGATTTCTCTTCAGATTTTCTTAAAAGTCTATAATTTTCTGTCCATTTTCCTTTCTGATAAAGTATTTTAGGATTTAACAATCGTTTCTCATTTTGTTTATAATTTTCTAAATCTTTTTCTATGTCTATTACTTCAGTTATATTTGTTTCTTCATTATTTTCTTTTGGTTTTATACCAAAAATTTTCTAAAATTTATTCTCACTTTGTATCTCAGTATTAGTAGCATTACTACTACTTCCCCTTAAAGTATAACTTCTTCTTAAAAATTTATTATTCATTATTTGGAGGATTATAGGTTATAAAAGTATCAGTTCTAATTGGGTTAAGTCTTAATTGATTTTGATTTTCTAAACTTTGTATTATATTATTCTGACTGTTTATTATTATATTTGAAAGATTATTTAATCATTCGTTCTTATTTTCTGCGTCTTTGTAAATATTTTCTAACAAGTTTTCTAAATTTTTTATCTTTGTTTCTAAATTATCAGGTATATATGAGTCTTTAGGTATTAATTCTATTCTAGTATTTATTTCTTCTAATTTTAATAAATTTTCTCAAAAAAATTTATTGGTATCAAGTATTAAACTTTTAACTTCGTCTAATTTTTTAATTATTTCTAATAATTGCAGAGAGTTATTAGGTTGTATTTCTCGATTCTGAATAACTCGTTCTAACTTATTATGTACTGCTTCTAATATTCTTTCATTTATTTGTTTTTTTGCTTTATTTTCTAACTAAACTTCTTTTATTAGATTTCTAATAAATTCTATTTGGTCGTCTAAGTCTGCAAATCCTATAATTCCAAGAGCTATAAGATTATTGAGTTGACTAGTCTGTATTTTATCTTGTCTGGTTATAAATTGTGTACTGTCTACTAATCCATCTGGATTATCTTGATTATAGGTTCTAGTGACTCCTTTGGCTTTATTATATAATATTATTTTCTTATTATTCATTCACCAATGAAAGTCTTCTTAAATTCTGAAATTTATTTCTGAATTTGGTCTATTTTTTCTTTAATTTCTTTTCTTAGTTCTTCTAAAATTTTTTGAGTTTGTTTTTCTAACTGTTCTGGAAGTATAAGTAATTCTTTAATTTCTTTTTTATTTGGTAATTTATCAGCTTTATTCAAAGTCTTTTGAACACGATTTCTAATAAATTCTATTTGAGTCTTACGGTATTCCTGATTATTTATAATATGAGTATTATCAATAGTCTTTAGTAATTCAATTATAACTTTATCAGTCTTATGTAAATGTTCTGATAGATTTGTAATTATGTCTACTACAGTATTTAATTGGTATGCTATAGTATTTTCTTCAGTATTATGGTATATATGTCTGCATGATTAATTAAAATTACAAGAATTATTAGTATATACTTTCTTAGGTATTACTAAGTCTAAGTATTCCAAATTTCTATTAGTATCCAGTATGTTGTATTTTAGTATTAATATTTCAGGGTTCTACTTCCGTTGCTCTGATACCAAGGAAAAGGGGGGGATATACATATACATATACATATACATATATATCTATATACATAGCCATCAGAACTCGAAAAGGAAGATAGAGAAGATATAACGCTAAGAAAACTTGAAAAGGAGCTTGCTTGTTCATAATAACCGAGCTGGTAACCGAGACCCCAAGCATATATCAAATCTTTCTATGCAAATATGTCATTCACAATGGTATTATGATGCTATTTTATAATAGTACAAAACAACACTCTTCTTGATAGGTTAAATTATCTTTCGCACTCAAAAAACACCTATATCTTTATTTTTTCGTGTCAAGTTACTGCAATTCATAATTCATGTCTCAAGTTTGATTAAATTAGTTTTTGAAGTAAGAATCTAAATTCAAGAGTTTTGTCCCAGAGAGCCTTCAACAAATTGTGAAGTAAAAAATTAGCCAAAGCAGACATCAAATTCATTGAGAAAAGAAAGTTGATACTAATATAACGAACAATTCTCTGTATGTGCAATACAATTTCTCGATATGAAATATAACATGCTATCTTGCTCATTGTAGTTCTTGCTTAGAGTTACATCAATTTCAATTGGCTACTCTCCAACTGCTGGACATAGGCTTAATGAACAAGTGAAGGACGCAAAGCCCAAAACCAAACAGAATTTCAAAGAGAAAAATGGAACAAGTGAAGGATGCAAAGCCAGCCGGGAATATGCAATTACATAATTATCACAATACATTGATCAAAATAATAAATGAGGAAAGGTTAAGTAAATTCAGATTCAGCACAATTTAATACCTCCACCTGTTCTGACATTACTCAATCGAAAATCTTGAGCGTTGATCTATTCTATAGTTATGTTGGTAAAATGCTAAAGATACATAGATTTTGCAATAATTCATAGGTTATACTTTCTTTTTTTGCTACAATACTTTTATTTCTAATAAGTATGCATTGCTCCAATTTTCTGTTCAATAACACAACTGAAGTAGTTATAAAATTAAGGAACTGAGGAAGAAATTCAAATTATGAACAGAATAACAGAATACAACAAAATCGGCCTAACTCAAATTATGAACACAATAACAGAAAATAACAGAATCGCATTAGTGAGAATCAATTGTTACTCCTCCAAAAAAGATCTAGTTTCCAATTGAAAATTTATCAAATACATCAAAATGATCTTAAACCAACCATGCGAAGAGATTGAGGCATCAAACAGGTTCTTCACGGTGCAGTTATCGCCTACTAGGGCAGTAGAACTAGCAAACCTGCACAAAAGATTTGAATACGTTTTCGAAGTTAACAACAAGAGAATAAAAAGAATCTCATCGAGATCAAAGTTAATGCGGCTAACTAAAATAGTGTCAATGCAAGATTTATCAAAGAAGAAAATCTTCGGCATTCGAAATCACATGTAAAAAAAAGAAATCGATACCTCAATTATGTTCCGATCTACAAGATGAAAAAATAGCAGCAAGAACTCTGAGAAGAAAGCCTCCCCTATAAAAATTGATGAAGTAATCTACAATCGAAGGAAATTATAATCGTACTCCGGGATGATGGTTTATATGCCGACGATGTCGATTGAAACGAAGTAACATTATTTGTTGTATAAAGGGAAATTGTGCGATTATCACAGCCTAGAAAGAAGAACAGCGGTGAGAGTTATGAAGGAAAGAAAGGCGGCGAGAGAGAAGAAGGAAGGAGACGGTGAGAGAGAAAAACGACGGAGGCGTTGAGAGTGCCAGGCGAGAAAGGAGAACGGAGACGTTGAGAGCGGCGGCGAGAAAGGTGAGGCATTGAAGAAGAATTGGCCTTTCTCAAATCTAGGGATTAAAGAAGTAACATAGACGGTTCTCATAAAGAACCGTCCATATTTCTCAATAGTCTATCTTATATTTTATTAAGTACAACCATCCCTGTTGTTCAATATCTAAATTAACAACACTAAAAGGACAGATTTTTTAAAATACCAGTAAATCAAACCCTTCGGAATGGTATGATTTTATTGATCGTTTCTGCACTAGTGTATACTTTTTTTGTACATTTTTTGTAACTTTTCATATTACATATTATATAACTTTCCTTTACCCATAATATAGAGTTTTTATCTTTCGTAGAATTTGTAACTTTCTTGTAACTTTTATATAATTTTTCATATAAAAATCAATATTTTCTTACAATTTTTCTATACCTTTAATAACATATAACTTTCTTATACATGTACATCTTTTATACATATATTTAAAAGTTTTCTTTAACTTTGTACAAAATATATACCTATCTCATACCTTTTATATAACTTACCATATAGCCCTATAGCTTTTCACATGACACATGCCCTCATAATTTTTCTATAATTTCATATATTTCTAATATGATTTTTATCTTTTTTTTATACATTTTCTAAAAAAATTCACAAAAATTGGATAGTGCTTATAATTTTTTGGTACTTTTTCCATGTATTTCCAATTATTTCTCATGTAGCCTAAGACTTTAAAACATTTTCTAGAGCTTTCATAAACCTTATAACTTTATTTAAAAATTATCACAAAAATATGTTTGAAGTTACACTTTTTCCTCATCCACAACAAAGATTTTATGTTGTCACACAAATAGTTTATATGACGATACAAATTTGATTGTAACAAATAATACACTTACTACAACAATTTTTTGTGACAAGTTTTGAATGTTGTCACAGATGCTTTTAGTGACATACCATGCAAACACAAACAAGGTCCATGTTTAAGTTCTTGTATCTATGTCTATAAGTTTGAATCTAATAACTTAAATCACGGCTGTAAAATCATATGCAGAATCTAATTCTTATACTAGAAATCAACTAAGTCATAAAAGTCCCTTGTACGCTTGAACCTAATACCGGTGGAGATTTCTAGGTAGGAGAGACCCCTTTAAAATAAATGAGTAATCAAGTCCAATCCTTTCAAAAATAACCACGAGCACTTTCATTTGTTGTACCATAGATAATTAAATTTTAAAAAAATTTCTTTCTTTAATCGAGTGAAGTACTGGACAACCCTCAATTCAAAGCATTTACACATGTGATAAAACATTGTTATTTTATATGATAATCATCTAAATTAAGTTTAAGCAAAACTTTATCTAGTTATCACATTATTTTTTATAACACGAAATGAAACCTAAGTTAAGCATAAAATATTTAAATCAATTCATAAAAAATCTCATTTCAATATATAATAATCACTCATGCATAGCATGAGGCAAGCTCTGATTATACTATTGGTTAATTAAGAAAGTTAATGAACATATGAACTTGCATGGTAGAATTTCAAAACTTAAGATTAACCCTAAAGGAACTCGAGCATGACATGATTGACATAATCTCGAATGAAACATTACATGGATGGTTATAGGTTTATAAAACTTAATAAAAGAAACCTAGCATATAAGTTTAGAGCATTACTAGTTGATGCATGCCTTCCCCTTTGGCGCAATAATCCCCTAATACAATCGGATAGCACTCCATTTGCAAAAGCCTCGTAACCAGGATGACCTCTATGACAAGTCAACATGGACCCCACAAACCAAAACCTCACATAGAGGGAGAACTCATCGGTTCGCAAGTAGCTTTTATACTGCTCGTAAACCAACCAAAAAATATAACTAAGAAGGCTCTTTCCAAAATAGGAATAAGCCTTCAAAAGAATTCTTGTAAAAATGGAGAAACTCATGGAGGATCTCGCAAAAACTCGCAAAGAAAAGGAGTCAAAGCTCAAAAGAAGGTTGACCAGAAGTAGTGAACAAAGGAGGAGGACTCCCTTTTACAGGGAGAAGGGGAGCATGTTGCTCCCCTTTTTAGCAATGTGGGATGGGGATTTCCCCATCCTACACATGGTTAACCCTTGTAGAACCCCAGATTTCGTGGCTTACCCGCGTAGACAACATGCATGAGCGGGTTGTGCGAAGCTCCCAAGGGAAGCTCATGCGGGCTTCTCTTACCTTGCAAGAGAGGCTTGCAGGTCTTCCCACAAGCCTTGCATATAGCCTGTTGGTGGGCTTACAGCCCACTAGCATGCACTATCTTGCACTAGAACATGCCAACGGCCTGGAAACATTTTTTCGATGCTACCACGAAGGCCCTCACCCGTAAACAACCCATGTTCGAGGGGCCCACTCGTAACGGGAAAAATTCCCTTGCTTCTCTCTTTGAATATTTTCCTTCTCCACTTAATTATTTTGTCTTATCAATTAAGGATCCATCCAAAATGAGTATGACTCACCCTTTTATTCTTAGTAAAGATCCCATCTATAAGTTCTTTATTTAGTCCGGTAAAGGTCTAATGTGTGTGACCTCATAGGATCTAAAAGTATAGAGCCGCTAGAGGTTAACCTAAACTTGGCTTCCCATCCGAGAACCTTTAGGCTCATTGCAGACCAATATGGAACCCGATAACTCTAGACGATATAATGAGCTTTCTAGCAAAGAGGTATGATCCCCCGATACTTGGAATGTCACGTGCGTGTCTTGATCTAGTTCTACTTTAGTAACCTGTACATTACTCTCCTTCCATTAGGTTACCATCTAGTTTATTTAGCTCGAATTAAGTGTTAGCTCGTGTAATAGCCATAGCTATCATGAATTAGACTTGTTCACGAAGAACACCACTCTCCTTTATGTACTGAGGTAGACTAGAAACTCTTTCTATCAATCTCATACTATAATAAGAGGTTTATGAATATGTCACTTCAACAATAGGCCTTAAGGTACAACTCCTACTATATCATTATATCAAGAGCGATGGATCCCATCTTCACTCCTTGGCTTACCAATAAACGATCATCACTATAACCGTAATCACCCATATCATCCTGATCACCAGGGTATGAATAATTATGACCCAAAGTATAGCAATTCTTGCACAAGGTAACTAGTATCTCAGGTTTAAGGATACTCGTACTGCTATTGAAATAAGACATGACACACACACACACATGGATATAGTTATTTTTGAGTGTCTATCTTATAGTGGTGTCCAAATTATTACCCGAATACATTCATTTGTTAACTCAATGTACCACCTTCAACTCGTGAGATCTGCTGCTTGGATCAAATCCAAGGAGTAGTATTTAGACTTTTCATAGTAACACTTGTTTACAGTGCTCACTCGACATAGATCCCACTATGTCCTCAAACTTTCACTCTATGAAATAGTCATGGACTTTGTCTTATTATATCAATGAATATATACACATACTTAATAGTATATATATAATACCAGTAAGATACATAATTTACAAACAATCATTGATATATAACAAAGTTTCCTTATTATTGATAAACAATAATCTAAAACGGCTTGTACATTAGTGGCTAATAAAGATGTATCTCCCTAATTGTCTCTAGGACATAAATCATATCTAACAAGTTAAGTACCTTTAATAGCTATGTTGGAATTAGACTTGTTTACGAAGAACACCACTCGCCATCATGTATCAAGATTGACTAGAATCTCGTTCTACCAATCTTATACTCTAATGAAAGGTTTATGAGTGTGTATCTTCAACAAGAGGCATTATGGTACTCTCCTATTATATCACTATATCAGGAGCGATGGATCCCATCTTGACTACTCAGCTTACCAATGAGTGATAATCATTATACCCGTAATCAACCGTATCATCCTGATTGCCAGGGTATCAATAAATATGACCAAAAGTATAACAACTCCTACACAAAGTAACCAGTATCTCAGGTCTGAGGATACTTGTTCTGCTACTGCAATAAGACATGACACCAACACATGGATATAATTATTTCTAAGTGTTTATCTTATAACAATCTCCAATGTATTACCCGAATACATTCATATATTAACTCAAGGTACCACCTTCAGCTCATGAGATCGGTTACTTGGATCTAATCCAAGGAGTAAGCCTACACATGCTAGTGTGTCCTCTTAATTGATATCCAATCTCAATAAAACTACGACTAAGGATATTTAAACTATTCATAGTAACACATGCTGGTTAATTAGAACTGTAATTGAATATGAAAAGTTACAAGGTGGAATTTCAAAACTTAAAATTAACCCTAAAGGATCTTTTAAACATGCCATGATTAATATAATATAAGTTGAAACGTTCCATAGATGCTATTAGTTTTATAAAACTTATTAAAAGAAACCTAGCATCTATGTTGAGAGCGTTACTAGTTGATAGATGCCTTTCCCTTGGTTCGGCATTCCCTTAGAGTAGTTTCGTAGAACTCAATTACCATTAGCTTCCAATCTAGAATAGCCTATATGATTGATCCACATAGATCTTCACCAACCAAAACCTCCATTGAGGAGGACCCCATTGGTAGATAGTAGATGCTATAGCACTCGAAGACCAACACGAAAATATTAACTAAGAAGGTTCACTTCAAAAGAAAGAACCTTCTAAAGAATTCTTGCGACGTTGGAGAAAGGCATGGAGGATCTCGCAAAAAGCTCGTGAAGAAAAGATATTGAACTCAGAGAGAAAGGTTGAGCTAAAGTACATTAAAAGGAGGAGAAGGGAAGCCTATATATAGGGAGAGGGGAGTTGAAAACTCCCCTCAATTAATAATGTGGGATGGGAAAATCACATCACACAAAACAAGTAAGCCAGTGGGCTGACCCACGCTGCCTCCACAAGGTAAGCCTTAATGGGTTTGCCTTGAGCTGCAAGCTAGGCTTGCGGCCTTCCTGCAAGCCTAGCTTGTGGGCGCCCACTTCCCGCTAGCGACTTGTGAACTATTTAGCTCATGGAGCAGTCGCGTAGGTCCCACTAGGAATAGCTCATGTTCATTTGGGGCCCACTCAATACGGGAAAAATTCTCTTGCTCCCGCTGTGCAATTTCCCCAATTTTCTCCATTAATCCTTTTAATTATTAATCTGGTATTACTAATTAATAATTCTTTCAACAAATTCAACAACATAAATATTCTCGGCATAGACCCAATCTATAAGTTCTTTACTTAGTCTGGAAAAGACCCAAAGTGGGTAACCTCATAGGATCCCAAATAAAGCCGCTAGAGGTTAACCTAAACTTAACTTCCCATCTGGGAACCTTTAAGCGTAGTGTCTTAGATTGATATGGAACCTAATGGCTCTAGACTATCAAATGGGCTTTCTAGCAAAGGTGTATGATCCCCTAATACTTAGAATGTCACAAACATGTGACTTGATCTGATTATGCAGTAGTATACACTCCTTCAATCAAGTTAAGTACCATCTAGATTATTGAGCTCGGATTAAGTGTTAGCTCATGTAATAGTCGTAGTTATCCTAGAATTAGACTTGTTCACGAAGAATACCACTCACCGTAATGTATCAAGATTGATTAGAAACACGTTCTATCAATCTTATACTATAATCAGAGGTTTATGAGTGTTTCTCTTAAACAAGAGGCCCTAAGGTACATCTCCCATTATATCACTATATTAGGATCGATGGTTCCTATCTTGACTACTTGGCTTACATACATGTGATCATCACTATACCCGTAATCACCCGTGTCATCCTAATTATGAGGGAATGAATAAGTATGACCCAATGTATAGCAACACTTACATAAGGTAACTAGTATCTCAGGTCTGAGGATACTTGTACTGCTACTGCAATAAGATATGACACCAACACATAGATATAGTTATTTTCGATTGTCTGTCTTATAGCGGTCTCCAATGTATTACTTGAATACATTCTTGTGTTAACTCAAGGTACCACCTTCAGCTCATGAGATTGGTTGCTTGGATCTAATCCAAGGAGTAAGCCTACAGATGCTAGTATGTCCACGTCATTGATGTCCACTCTCAATGAAATTATGACTAGGGATATTGAGACTATTCATAGTAACATGTATGTGCAGTTATCACAGGACATAGCTTCCACTATTTCCTTGCACTTTTACGCTATGAAGTATTCATAGACTTTATATATATA